>PVJO010009154.1:0-71030 GCA_004026905.1 Hystrix cristata
TTTGTTAGATATATTCCTAAGTATTTTATTTTTTTGTGTGCAATTGTGAAAGGTATATCTTTTGTTATTTCTTTTTCGGTGGGTGTATTGTTTGTGTATAGGAATGCTATTGATTTTTGGGTGTTGACTTTGTATCCAGCAACACAACTGAATTTAGTTATTAAATCCAGTAGTTTTTTGGTGGAGTTTTTTGGGTCTTGAGCTGTAGTTTTTTTGTTGTCTTCATCTGGTTTTGGTATCTGGGTAATGCTGACTTAATAAAATGAGTTATGAAGTATTTTTCCTTTCTTATATTCCAGACCAAATTTGTGTAGAATTATTAGTATTTTAAATATTTGTTAGAATGTTTTTTGCAAAGCCTGTATTTTCTTATGGAAAGGTTTAAAAATACAAATACATACATATATCTACATATATACATGTATATATGTGTGTATATGTATATATATATATAATTTCCTTCCTAGCATTTTTCTTTTTTCTTTCCATTACTTGGGATTGGACCCAGGGCCTTTGTGGTGAGCCACATAACCAGCCCTTTTACATTTTTTTGTTTTTATTTTGAGATTGGATCTTCATGGTTTTGCTAAGTTGCTGACATGGGCTCACACTTGTGATCCTCCTGCCTCAGCCTCCCAGAGTGCCTTTATACTCTTAATGTTGTAGGATTTATAGTGATTTCTCCCTTTATTTCTTGATATTAGTATTTCAGATTCATTTGGATAGAAGGTTGGTTGTCAATCTATCTGCCTATCTTCCCCTCTGCAATGAATTAGTTTTGTTTTCATTTTTTGTTATTAATTTCATTATTTTTGTTATCTTTATTATTTTATTTATTCTTCTTGCTTTGGATGTAATTTCTTTCTTTTCTAATATAACTAAATGTATAAATTTCCCTGTAAGTAGTACTTTGCCTGTATTTGACAAATATTAATGTATCATGTTTTTATTTTCATTCACTTTAAATATTTTATAATTCCTCTTTTGACTTCCTTTTTCACATGTAGACTATTTAAAAGTGTGTTTTAAGTTCCAGATATTGAGAGGCCTTTAGATATTTTTCTGTAATTGGTTTCTAGTTTATTCCATTATGGCCTGATCACTTTGTACTATTTAGTTTTGAAAATTCATTTTGGTTTCTTGTGTTGTGCTGAATACATTTTGACATGTTAAATGTTTCATGTGTACTTGAAAAGACTATGTGTTCTACTTGGTTAGAATATTCTGTACATGTAAATTTGGGCTACTTGAAGTTGTTTTTCAGGTTTTCTAGTGCTTACTTATATTGTCTATTGATTTTAGGCTTCTGATTCTATTCTGTTGATTATTGTCAGAGGAGTATTGGAGTCTTTATTGTAGATTTGGCTGTTACTCTTATTTCATTTGTAACAATTTTTGTTTAATATAGTTTTAAGCTCTGTTGGTAAGTCCGTATCTATTTTAGAAATATATATTTTCTTGATGATTTGACCTCTTTATTATTATGTGATACACTACTTAATCTCAATATTTCTTGTCCTAAAATATACTTTTAATGTGGCTACTCTAGCTTCTTTTGATTAATGTTGGCATAATATATTCTTTTCCATGCTTTAGCTTTAAATCATTTTATATTTATGATGAGTTTTTATACATAGTGTAGAATTAGGTCTTATTTTTTAACCCAATCTGGCAATTTTTCACTTTTAATAAATGTGTTTTAACTGTTTGTATTCAATGTAATAATTGATATTCCTTAATTAAAATCTGTACTCTTGCTAAATGTTTCTATTTGTTCTATTTACACTGTAAACCTCTGTCATAACTTTTCTTTTTTCTTTTGGATTTACTGTTTTTATATTTTTACTTCATATCCACTCTGGGCTCATTTTAAAAACCATTTAAAAGTCATCCTTAGATTTCAATATAAATTTTTAATTAATTACAATCTATCTTGAAATAATATTGTAGTACTTCATATGTAATATGGTGATGCCACAAGAGTATACTCTCAGTTTTTCCTCCATAGCCTTTGTTTTATTAATGTCATATTTTATTTTTACACATAAACACATAATACACTGATACTGTTTTGCTTTAGACCATCAGTTATCTCTTAGAGTGATTAAAATAAGAAAAGAATTGTATGTTTATGTAGTTTATGCCCTTTGAAGCACTTTTTATTTTGACTTTTTTGTGCATATATGCTCCTAAAGAATTATCTGAAATGTATCATATTGGGAAAGGGAAGAAAGTGTTCAAATGGGAAAGGGAACAAGGGAGGGGGAGGGGGAAAGGAACAGAGGGACAAGAGACATAAGGAATAGATGGGAAAAATGGAAACAAAGCTTTTGTAAATAAGGAGGGAGGAGGGAGTGAAGGGAGAGGAGGGGAACGGGAAAAAAGCAGCGGCAAGATATATCATGCACAGGTACAAACCCCCTATGATGAATGTTATCACTATGTACATCTAGAATGTACCATTAAAAAAAGAAGAATTATTTTTAAAACTTTTAAAAAATTCTCACTTAATTACAAAAAATATTTAAGTTAACTGTTATTTTATTTTTATTTATTAAATTTGAAGCACTCTTCATTTTAACCTTTCTGGTAGTGTATATATATGAATAATGAATAATTTCAGTTTTTTGGTCTGAAAAATTTCTATCATTTATTTTTCTTTCAAATTTTAATTTTTAGTACATGCTTGCAGTATATAATGATTACATTCATCCTGGGGAGTTGGTAAATAAATGCACATGACAGATCTTAGTTCTTTTTATGTCCCCTTTCTCTCTTACCTCCCTGCTCCCTTCATCTCTTGATTAGCTTCCCTTTTGCAAAAGATCTATCTCCCTGTTGCCAATTATCTATCTTTTATTTTGTTCCTTGATTACTTGTGCTTTGGGCTTGTCATCTTTAATTAAAAGAAACTATACAATATTTAAGTTTGTGTGTCTGATTTATTTCACTTAACATGATGCATTGTAGGTGCATTAATTTTCCTACAAATGACTCAAATTTATCCTTTATTGCAGAGTAGTACTCTTTTGGGTGTAAATGCCGTATGTCCTCTATCTGTTCATCTGTTGATGGACATATAGACTGCTTCCACGATTTAGCTATTATGATTTATGCTGCTATCAACATGGGTGTGCACGTATCACTGTAATATGATGATTTTAACTCTTTTGCGAGAATACCTAGAAAGGGAATAGCTAGGTTGAATGGAACTTCTATTTTTAGTTTTTTGAGAGATCTCCATACTGATTTCCTTATTGGTTGTACTAGTTTACACTCCCATCAACCATGTAGAAGAGGTCTTTTTATCTCCTTTATTTAAAATACTTTAGCTAGGTATAAAATTCTGGGTTCACTGTTATTTTCTTTCAGGATTGTGAGCGTGTCATCCTGCTGCTTTATTGTTTGCATAATTTTGACATGAGAAAGCAATTATAACTCTTATCTTTGGTTCTCTACAAGTAATACTCCTTTTTTCCACTGGATTCTTCAAAAATTTTGTCTTTATCTTTGGCTTTCAGCAGCATGTTTCTGGTGTGTATGTGTGTGCGCATATGTGTGTGTATGTGTGTGCACATGTGTGTAATATGTATAGTCTAGTATTTTTTTTTATTGATGTTTTCTATAAGCTTGTCAAATCTGTGGATTTAGTGAGAGACCCTTTTGAAAAATTCTTAGCCAGTATTCTTTAAATATTTCTTTTACTCCATTCTCTCTTTGTCTTCCTGCTGGTATTGCAGTTTTACTGTTAGACTGATACTATTCTGTAGCTCTCAGATGATATTCTTTTTTCCAGTCAGGCGTGGGGATGGTATGAAGGCTGATGCATGGACACGGATGATATTTCCAGGGATGGCTCATGAGGCTGGAGGTTAGGCTAGTTGAGAAGGTCTTTATTTTCTGTGGTAAGAGTTTAACCTTTATCCTGTAAGCAGCTGGAAATTGCAAAAAAAAAAAAAATCTTAATCAAGGATGACACCAAAAAGTTCTGTTTTAGAAGAGTAACTTCAGCATCAGTTTGGAGACTAAACTGAAAGGCAGAATATATGTTAGGGAGCTATTATATAGTGCGTAAGAAGAAACACGTGCAAAACAGTATGAACACACAAAGAGAAACACTTGTCGTTATTTTGCCATTGCTGCACCGAAAGACCACGTCATGAAGGTCTTTGACGGGTGTCTGTGTGGGGAACTTCACCTGGTTAAAGCCAGGTGTGGGTAGACGTCCAGGTTCCTGTTCCTCTTATTAGTGCAGGTGTGGGGTGGGAGTTTCGTCTCCTCATGTGGTTTCTGCTACTCTGAGGTGGGAGTGGCTTCATTGCTGTGCGGGTGACAGTGTCAGGCGCCCACTTAGACACCGCTGCAGTGGAGAAGGGAAGTGGCTCACTCCTTCCTGGTTAGGGTAGAAGACCAGGCCTCCATCTGGTCTCCACTAGCCATATTTTTTTTTTTTTTCTGGTGCTAGGGCTTGAACTCAGGGCCTTGTGCTTGCAAGGCGAGCACTCTAACCACGGAGCTAACCCCCCAGCCCCTACACCGGTCTTTCTTGAGGCTGCTTTTGTCTGTGCCCATTAGCATTCTGGGATTGCTAACTTCTTCAGTTCAAGTCTGGGATATGTTAGGCAAAAGAACCTGGGGAACTTAGCATGGTGTTGCTCTTTAAGCACGAAGGTTCCTGGCTGGTCTGCCTTTTGGGTGCCTTTAAGTCTTCTTCCCTTTGTTTTATATAAAGTGTAGAGTTTGGGTTGTACTGTCTTTAGGGAGAGGAATGGGGAAAATATGTTTATTCTATTTTCCTAGAAATGAAAGTCTTTAAATCAGTCCTTAACAGCGTTATGACTTTAAGTTCCATCCGCTTCCTTCCATTTCACAGGGACGAGAGCGATAGAAGATGTTAGAGGGTGGCCTGGGTGTGGAGGCAGATAGGAGAAGAAACATAATTTGATAAAGAGCTGTTAGTCCACACAGTGTAGGCGCATCGAACACCTATACTATGGTAACGACAGGTATACACGAGACAAGTCACAGGCCTCTTCCTGAGACTTTCGGAAAGCTTGTGTCTCTGGTTTAGGCAGTTCTAGAGGATGCACACATGTTCCTAATGCCCCGCCTCTTTGGTGGTAGCAGGAATTTGGATCGCTGCATAGCTCAGAAGGACACAGTCTTACTAGCCCAGTTCACTCACGTCTTGTAGATGGAGGAGCATTACTAAGTTGCCCGTTGGAAACTTCCATTTTTTTCTCTCTCTCCCATGTGAAATAGCTCACTAATTTACTCCAATTGCCTTATAGCCAGGAACAAACAATCTTACTCTTTTCTTTCCTCAAAATATTTAAACCTCCTGAGAGCCCTGTGAGAGGAGGCTATGTGAATGGACTCTGAGCTGTACGGAGGCTAACACACTGGTGGGGTTTTAAAAAGTATTTGAAATTTTTACCTATGTCCTCCCAGTCTTAAAGAATCCACAGGTACTCATTTTATCTTTTATATCAAGGCGTAAAGTAAGGGCTTCTCTGCAGCCTATTAAAGGTGGGTATTTGGGGACACTTAGGGAAAAGGCAGCATTTTAATCAGTGATTTATGTGCACTTTTTAAAAAGCCTTGTCAAGCCTGCTTTTCCCCATTTAATCTTGAATTCTTTTCCTAACGTTGTATCTTGATTTTATGTTCCTTAATGTGCCATATTTTTCTCCACAATAGATTTTAAGCTGAATTGGCCCAAAACAAGAGGGATGCTGAATGCTTTTTGTAACCATGGAAACATTCCTGGGCACTTACTGAGGACCTGGTTGCCAATAGTAATGTAACAGAGGAAATAGATACACTTCATTTAGCAGCTGCTGATGATTAAGAGGCAGAGAGACTACTTACAGTGCCATCCCAAGATAGGCTTTTTGGTTTGGAGACCCAGATCCAAAGCACCAATTTCTCAGTTGAGAAGCAGCTACGACACCTTTGATATGTTATGGAAAGAGTTTAATTGCATTTAAAAATCATCTTTATTTTCAGTTTTTCCTGTCAGAATTTTTTTGAGGCTGTCTTTTAACCGCATATATCTGTTTCCAAGAAATATGCTTACTATTTCCTGAAATAGCCTGCTAATGGAATTAACGTGTTTCAGGTACATTGGCGTATAGGACTTTAGGAACAAATTTTGGCTAGATGGATGTCTCAGTTACTTTCTTGTTGCTGGCACAAAATACCTGACACCCATAAGATAAAAGGAGGAGAGGTTTTATTTTGGTTCACAGTTTGAAAAGGTTTCAGTCCATAGTTGGCTGGTTCCAAGGTAGGGCAGCACGGCAGAGGAGAAACAGTAGCTGATGGCATAGCAGGCAGGAACCAGAGAAGGATCAACACAGGAGGGAGATTATATATCTCCAGGCCACACCCACAGTGACTCACCTCTGCTATCTGGCTTTACCTCCCAGCTATAAGCCCATCAGTGGACTAATCCAGTGATGAGTATCACACATCTATGATCTAGTCACCTCCCCTCCCACCCATGAGCCCATGAGGCTTTGAGGGGACAACCTAGATGTAAGTTGTAACAAGGGAATGTATCTAAAAATAGATTTTGAAATCAGGGTGATATAATTTGACTTTTCAGCCAGGTTACTCTATGAGACCAATGTCGCATGGAAGGGAAAATCCTAATATTCTTACCTGCTGGTTGATTTCAACCCCTTGTGGGTTGAAAGTATTTTGTTCTTGACATTCTTGGGATTCCTGTGGTAGTTAAGACTAAATGGTATCTGATTTTGTCACTTTTTCTTGGTGAAACATAATACTCAACACCTGAAATTTAAAGGATGAAAGGTTTATTTTGGCTCACAGTTTGTAAAGTTTTCAGGTAGTTTGCTGGCTCCAAGGCAGGACTGCACAGCACAGGGGCATGGCAGAGGAAAATTGCCCATGGCATGGCAGACGAAGAACCAGGAGAGTGTCAAGGGGGGAGCCAGGAAGGGGGATTTAAACTTCTGGGTCAAGCACACAGTAAATCCATCTCTTTTGAGCAGGTCCCACCTCATAACAGAAGTCAGCTATAGGTCCTGTAATCCAACCACCTTCCAAATGTCCCATCTATGAGCACATGAGGCTTTGGGGAACAATTTAGATCTAAACCATAACAGTATCACAGGATATACTACAGCCAATTCATAAGCCCTGCAGGTTTCATTTCTTTTCTATAGGATGTGCTACTGTAGGTGAAACGTTGCATCTTGCTTGCCTTTCCTCTGAAAATTTGCTTTTCTATTCCACAAGTCCTTTCTTCAAAGGAAGCCCTGAGAAATGCAAATCAAAACAACACTGAGATTCTACCTTACTCCAGGAAGAATGGCCATCATCAAGAAATCCAATAATAACAAATGCTGGTGAGGCTGCAGGGAAAAAGGAACCCTTCTACATTGTTGGTGGGAATGTAAACTTAGTGCTACCACTGTGGAAATCTGTATGGAGATTTCTCAAAAAACAAAAATTAGAAATTCTATTTGACCCAGTTTACCATAGGAAAATGGATGAACCTTGAGACCATAGTATTAAGTGAAATAAGTCAGACACACAAGCTTAAATATCAGATGATTGCTCTTACATGAGACACAAAAATATAAACAAAGAGCAAAATAAAAAATAGATAATAGGAAACAGGGAGATACATCTTTCGCAAAAGAAAAGGGGACCAAGAGATGAAGGGAAAGGGGAGGGGAAGGGGATGAAAAAGTATTATCATGTGTTATGTACATGTACCAACTCCCCAGGATGAGTATAATCATTATGTACTATAAACGTGTACTCATAAAAATAAAAAAATAAATTTCCAGAAAATAATATTTTTTATCCACTTGATTATAACCTAAGAGGCTATAAACTTGAAGCTCCTAGCAACCATCTCACTGTGCATGGAGTTTAAGAAAGGAATCAGCACAGGTGGAAAGAGAAATAAGAAACTGGGAAGAGAGGAGGAAAAAATGTAGGTCCCAAAGATAACATTTGAACTCCTATATACAACTCCCCTGAAACCAGATTTGCTTCTAGGCTTACCAATTACTTGAGTGAACCTCATTTTTTGTCTTTGCTTGTAAGAAACTGAGAAATTCCCAATATAATTTGAGTTCAATTCAGCATACAAATAGTATACTTCCTGGGACATAAGTAGCAGTGCCTCAAGGCTATTTCATGTCTACGTCCAACCTTATGAAGGAAAGTACGAAGGATAAGAAATAGTGGTCCATACGTTTATGAAAAAAATCAACCAATAACAAATGCTGGCAGGGCTGTGGGGAAAAAGGAACCCTCCTCCACTGTTGGTGGGAATGTAGACTGGTCCAGCCACTGTGGAAATCAATATGGAGATTCCTCAAAAAACTAAAACTAGAAGTTCCATTTGATCCAGCTATTCCCCTACTGGGGATCTTCTAGAAGAATTAAAATCGTCATACCACAGCGATATATGCACAGCCATGTTCATAGCAACACAATTTGTCATAGCTAAGTCTTGGAAACAACCTAAATGCCCAACAACTAATGAATGGCTAAAGAAAATGTGGTTTTTCTACACAATGGAGTACCACACCGCCATAAAAAAGGATAAACTAGAGTCATTTGTATATAAATGAATGTTCCTTGAGAGCATACTCTTAAGTGAAATAAATCACTCATGAGTACACATCGAATTGTTTCTCTGATATGAGAAACCATAAGTGCAAATAAGGACAAAGAGGTGTAATAGGTATTATATAAGAGGAAGATAATATACAAAGTAGAGGAGAACTAGAAAGAGAGAAGGGGGAAAAGCAGGAAGGGAAAAAAGGAAAGAAAAAGGAAAGGGAAATCATGGAAAAATATGAATAAACCTGATGTAAGTAGGGAAGGAGGGAACAGAAGGGAGGGGTGAGGAAGGGGGGGAACCAAGATACATTATGTACAGGTACAGAATAAATGTGATGAATGTGATCATTATATGTACAATGTACTAATACATGTTCTTGGTTAAAAATTAAAAAAAAAGAGAGAGAAATAGTGGTTCATGTATCCTGTTCATGTACCCCATAATCACCAGAAAGTCTCACTTTGCCTGTAGGTTCTAGCTTTTGCACAATTAATGCGAGCTATTTTAAAATCAATATAAAACTTTGACGGTATTTTCACTGCCGTATCGAGGAACAGTCAGAGAAACAAACTATTTCAACAGAGGGCCTTTACTGTAGGGAACTGGTTTTACATTTACCAAGTATCGAACAAGTACAAAGAGGAATGCGGAAGGGGCGCAGAAACTGTGTCTGCAGGAAGCTGCAACCACCCAACTGCTGCAGGGGCCGAGGGAGCCAGGGAAGCAGTCGAGGCTGCCAGGAACTAGAAGCCGGAGCAGAAATGCTGCCGGTACCACAGGAGCTCAGAGGACGAGCCTCCCTGAGGTGGGGCCCAGATGTCTGCGGAGGGAGACTGGCTGGCCTTGTTACCTCAGGGCTTCCCTGAGGCTGGTTCTGGAGTGCTGAGAGCAGTTAAGAGATGAGCACAAAGACTGCTGATAGCAGTGTGTGGGGCTGTGCTGTGGTGCTAAAAACAGAAGCCATGAGTAAAACAGGAAGCCCCTTCTCTCTTCCCATCTTCTGTACCCTTTTATTGTTCTTTTTGACATAAACCAAGAGGATGCCCCTTCACAGAGGAGAATTGTGATTTGCACAATTCAAACCCCAACATCCAGAGCAGGACACAGAAGAATGGATGTGAGCTCAGACAGCAGTTTAAGAACCAATACAGATCCTAAAACATTGCTCCAATTTTATTTTCTTAAGAGAAAAGTAAATTGCGAATAAAATAGTACCATGGTTGACTCCTATGTTTGTCAGCTTTCTAGTACTGTAACAAATACCTCAGAGACTAAGCTTATAAAGATGGAAGGTTTATTTTGGATCCCACAGCTTTTGAGGTTTTGGTCCACGGTCATTTGGCCCAATTTTGCTCTTGGATGTGTAGCAGGAAAATAGATCATGCAAGCAGCACATGGTGGAGCAAAGGTGTTTATCTCATGGTTGGCATGTGAAAAGGAGAAAGAGGAAGGGCTGGATCTCACTTCCTCTAAAAGGGCAAGCCCAATGACCTATGACATCCAACTAGGCCCCACCTCTTAAAGGTCCCAGCACCTGCTGATAATGCCAGTCTGAGGAAGGAGTGTTTAACATCTAGGCCTTTGGGGAACCTTCCAGATTCAAAATATGACAATTCCTGACTGAACTATCATTAGTCTCCTCTTGTAGACCTAGTAGATTTTAACCTGGAGTATCATAGACGAATCGAGAGATCGCGAAAACACATTTCATGATAAATACAAATATATCTCAAGTAGGTATCTTCCTGGATAAGTGGCTTCTTAACTTTTATTACCGTTTTAAAGGGACCTCTAAACATCCTAAAATTTAATGTCACTGCCCCATGTTCTCAGTCATTCATTCATTATTTAAACTTGCCATGGAAAACATACATAACTTCTAGTAGATTCTTTTAATGCCTCAAATATACTACTAATTATAACTCTCTTGGCTACAGGGAGAAGGAACCAATTTGAATTACCTCAAGAAAAAGCAGAGGAGGGAAAGAGAATTTAAAGAACCTCCATCAAAAAAGAAATGACCTAGTTTAAGAAAGGGAGTTGAAATAGGACTTCTTCTTCATATGCCACATATAAACTCTAATAGATATGTTCCATGACATACTTTTATCACAGAATTACTAGTAATAGTAAACATTGGGAAATAAATGAAATGTTCATCAGTGTAAGAATAGATAAATGGGGTAGTAACATAGTCCACTGTTATGTAGCAGTTAATATCAACCAAATGTACATGTATCTGCATAACTCAAAAGCATAAACTTCAATGGAAAAGATAAACAAATTCCAGATAGTATGTTCAATAACTTATTTGTATGAAAATTTAAAACATGCAGGATTTTGTTATGTGTAGTGTACAGACAAAGAAAAAGAATAAAGCAAGCAAAATAATAATAGCACTATGGAAATTGTAACCCCTAATATAGATTTGATGTACCCCTAGTGAGAAAGAAAACAAAGAGGACTTCTTAGGGGACTTCAATAATATATGTCCTAAATGACTTCTTTAAAATAAATCTGAATTAATAGGGCAAAATATTATAATCTAGCAAAGTTCAACAGCAGCTCCGTGCCTGTGAGATTACTCTATATTTTTCTGTGTTTTTGAAATGTCTTGTAAACTTAAAAGCTAAGAAATGTAAAGGGCCTTCAAAACTCCATTAGCAATCACCTAGACCTTCACTCAACATAATTAACAAGTCAAAGAGAAGAGGAACTTAAATCACATTTTGAAAAATTTTCCATTATAACGTTACCTTTTCGAAACAAATCTATCTTTTCTAAGGGCTAGATTTAAAGGGATACTAGGAGAGGACAGAAAAGAAATTTACCAAAGAAAGGATAATGGAGGAGGGGAAGAGTAGACTAGGAGAATATCCCGAGAGAACTTTAAGAATAAATAAACAACATACAAGTACACAGGTATGAATCTCTCTCAGCTAGAAGAAACATGACAAATGAGGCAACGTCTTGAATTTGTGACTCCTGCCTGACTCCAGCTTCTTCGCCTTTAAACTACATAGTTGAAAAAAAGAGGTACCCCTTGGTATATTACTTTCTCAAAGGCAAGAAAAATATTTGAGCTTTATAACATTATTATCAAGTGATTCCATTATTAAGGAACTATTTCTGATCCCTTGAGAATTGTTAGAAAGAGATTTTAGCTTATTTGGAGTACAACATACTTCTAATTCCTCTAATACATTCCTAATGATGGTAAGAATGGGAAACTAGAAAAAGGACTTTATTTTCTCATTTCAAACCTGTACTTTAAAATGTCCCTGCATTCTATCATAATAACACAAAAAATAAGGTAAACATTGAATTCATATTTTGATCATTTGCATACATTGTATCTTCTAATTACTGTACACATAAAATTGCCTTACATCATTGAAATTTCTTCTAAAAATAACACAAAGGTACAAAATGAGTAACAATGGCAATAACAATATCCTTGCCTTAAATGACAAAGACTTGAAAATTACATGTCAGCTCTTTACATGTTCATTACCTAACTTTTCTAAAGCATGCAACTCAAAATGTTAAGGAAATTAATTGCATAATACTTTCAGAAAACAGAATCCCAAACTGTAGCAGAATATTAAGTCTTTCCCCTGAATAATTTTGGATAACCAAGGCACTTGATGGCAAATGCTATCAAATCAAGACTAACAAATGACAAATTTAACTAGGGATGGGTTTACTTTTCTTTTAGTAGTACATGTTCACAATATACAATATTTACATTCCTTGTGTGGAGTTGGTACAGGTACCTAACACATTTTAATTCCTTGTTTTATCCCCTTTCCCTTCCCTCCCTCCATCTCTTGATCCCCTTCTCTTTTGAGAAAGGTCTATCTCCCTACTTCCTATTATCTATCTTTTATTTTGTTCTTTATTTATAATTTGGGTTTCTCATATAAGAGAAATTACATGATATTTAAGCTTGTGTGTCTGATTTTATTTCACTTGACATAATGGTCTCAAGGTGCATCCATTTTCCTTCAAATGATTCAGGTTTCTTTCTTTCTTTCTTTTTTTCTTTTTTTTGAAGGGGTGGTTCCTGGGGATCAAACTCAGGGTCTTGTGCTTGCAAGTGCTCTACTACTGAGCTAAATCCCTTATCTTTCTTTATAACAGAGTAGTATGCCTTTGTGTGTAAATACTACATTTTCTTCATCCATTCATCTGTTGATGGGCCTATAGGCTGCTTCAAAAATTTAGCTATTATGCATTGTACTGCTATAAACACAGGTATGTATATATCAGTGTAATATGGTATCTTTAACTCTTTTGGGAAGATACCTAGAAGGGGAATAGCCAAGATAGATGGTATCTCAGTGTTATTTTAATTTGTATTTCTCTAATACCCAGAGATGTTGAACAGTTTTATATATTTATTGGCCATTTGTACTTCTAAGTGTCTATTCATTTCAGTTGCCATTTTTGATTAGGTCTTTTATTTTGGGGGGGTCCATTTTTTGAATTCTTTATGTATCAGTTTTTCATATATTTATTGGCCTTTTGCATTTCTAAGTGTCTATTCATTTCATTTGCCATTTTTTATTAGGTCTTTTATTGGGGGGGCTACTTTTTGAGTTCTTTATATATTCTAAATATTAGTCCTCTGTCTAAGGCATAGCTGGGTTCTCAGAAAGTCCTCGCCTATGCCTCTGTCTTCAAGACATACCTATTTTATCTTCCAGCAGATTATTTCTGTTTTAACATTTAGATATTTGATGCATTTTGATTTTAGTTTAGTATTTAGTGAGAGAGATGGGTCTAGAGTCAATCTTCTGCATATGGATAGCCAGTTTTCCCAGCACCATGTGTTAAAGAGGCTTTGTTCCTTGCAGTGTATGGTTTTGGTCCTGTTGTCAAAAATCAGATGACTGAATGTGCCTAGAGTTGTTTTTGCAACCTCTTTTCTATTCCATTGATCCATCCACATGCCTGTTTTTGTGCCAGCACCATGCTGCTTTTCTCACTGTAGCTTTGTAATATAATTTGAAATCCAGAACTGTGATCCCTCCTGCTTTGCTCTTGTTGCTCAGGATTTGCTGTTTAGTTATATCTTCTTTGAGCTCACTAAGCACCTTATTGATCTTTTTTTAAAAACTCCTATTTTATCATTTTAAATAATTCAGCCATGTATCTTTTTTGATTTCCCCATCATTGCCATGTGGATCAACTTTGGGGGAGTGGACAGTTTTAGAGGCATCTTATTGTCTTGTCTTCTCATGTTTCTTTTCTCTCTCTCTCTCTCTAGGTTTGCAGATTAATTATATTGGAAAGACTTTGTTGCTAGTATGGAGATCTCTTTAGTTAGTGTCTGCTTTTCAGTGCAGTACTCTGGGCATGGCTAACTCTGTCCCAAGATCCAATGACCTCTGTTAATTTGGGAGTAAAGGATGCAGTGTAATTCGCCCAGCACCCAGTTATCTGGGAATGGGCCACAGTATTGTTAATGACACAAAAACAATCCAGATATTCACATACAGAGAAAACAATCTAACACATTCCTGCAAGCTTGAACCACCAGTGGTACATACTGTATGAGATAGTCATACATGTATGGCCCCATCATAAACATGTTGATAGTAATAGCTATGCCACTCTTGCAATTGCAACAAAATAAGCAAAAATAATAGTTAAAGACAAACTGGATATTGACATTCCTTAAGAACCCATAAAGTATGACTGTTAACCATAAACAAGAGATCTATTATTATAATATAAACACAAAGACAAATCAAATATTGACACATAGTAAATGTCTACTAAATGCAACAACTATTCCTCCATTAACAATTGAAAAGAATTCAACAGCAATAGTTAACTATCTAAAGATTAATAAAGCTTAATGGTTACATAAGTAAAAATAGAGGAGGTGGTAGAACAGGAGAAGGGAAAAAAAAGCAAAAAGGAAAAAATTTTCACCAAACCCAAAGAACCAAAAAATAAAAAGTCCAAAAAATTCCTGTGATTTTGAATGAGTGATTTCTTTCTTCCCAGTGCCTACAGTCTTGGAATTCAGCAGATATCAGAGCAGGATACTGAGTCACTGCTAAGACCTGTTTTCTCTTATACTCACAGTTTTTTTGTTTTTTTTTTTTTAATGTGTCTAAATGCTGGATCTTTTCCTGCTGGGCATATTCGGTCAGTGGCTTCTCTGATACAGCTGTAGTCACTCTGGAAACTCCCCCTTTCCATGTCGGTCTCTGCATCTCAAGTCACAGTTTTCTCTGTCTAGCTCTACCGCCTGTAGGTTCCCCTCTGTCTGTGTACCCCAGGCTGTGGCAGCCATACCAGTTAAGCTATGTCCTTGCTCACTTTGATAGGTGGAGAAAGCAAACAGACCACTGAGTTGTGCTGATGTAGGCAGTGGGGGGGGGGGGCGTCAAACTGTCTGCTAGACAAATGCCAGCACTTTCAGACCCAGCTCCCTCTGGGAGCCACACATGCCAGCTCTGGCTTCTCACCATGGTGGTGGGGGGCTGGTGTCCCTCTTGGCTTGAGCTTAAACTTCTCAGGGGTCTATCGTATGTCTACCACATACCCTCTCTACAATTGTCTCCTGTGGCTGTGTCCCACCCAGTCACTGCGGCAGAGTAACACTAGAAACTACGGATTGTAGCTGCTCTGCAGTGCTCTGTAGCTCAGTCTCGAATAATTAACCCCTTCCCCAAATGGCTTCTGATTAAACCTTCTCAAATATGGTAGGTACTGCACCAGACTTCCCCCAGTTACAGCCTGCCTTGTGGAGGGAATCACTTCAGAGTAAAACTCCACACTATTTCTGTAGTTTATAATATCCGTGGGCTTCTCCTGGGGCCAGTGCTTCTGGCCCAGTCTGCTGCCTCTCCCTGGAGCCACCGCCCTCTCTAGGCTTACCCTCTGTCAGCAGGTAAGCCTTGACTTCTTGGAAGCCAAGGTGAGCCTTCTAGGCTGCATTGTTCCTTTCTCTGTGCTGTGCTCTGTCTCTCCAGCTTCTCTGCAGTTTCCCGTCTTTTTCCAGCTCCCTTCGGAGTCCCAGAGATCTACCTTTTTCCTTCTCTTCACCAAGTGGTTGTCTTCCAGGGGTCTCAACTCCAAGTCCCAGAAAGTCTTCACTGCTAGCCTCTACGCCAATAAATTGGTCTCTCCTCCTGAAATTTTTAGAACATCATGGAATTTGTACTAAATTGCGTGATTCTCTTGCTTCGACTTGAATTATGTGGCAAACATTAGCAAACACTGAAGTCAGGAAAATGCGATGCTGTGATTGACCAGGCCTAAGTCATGTGCTGCTTCTGGAGTTGGAAGTAGAGTGAGCTTTGCTGGCTGTGTGGGACGAGAATGGAGGAAGGTGCTGTACCAGAAGAAAGTCACATTCTACAAGATCGAAGAAGAGATGTTGAGTAGCAGAAAAAGATACTGGGTAGCTCTTCTATTAGAAGAGTTTATGCCTTTCATGGGCATGTCCAAGGCTTTTCCGTTGTGCGTTGATTGCAAGCTTCTGTCAAGGTCAAGCTTAGATTGCTCGTGTTATCACATATGCCACATGTTACCACTGCTGTCACCCGCTTCTGAGTGTTTATGGATGCATGTCAGACAAGAATCAGGTGAAGCATTATTTCGTTTGGTGTCATGCATCTTCTGTTACTGCTGATTTAGATTATAGCTTCTCTTCTGGATGTTAGAAAAGCTCCCTAACTCAGTGATGACAAACCTTTTAGAGAACGAGTGCCCAAACTACAACTCCAAGCCCACTTATTTATTGCAGAGTGCTGACACTGCAATGCAACCTGGATGCTGAGCACTCCTCAAAAGCGCTGACAAGTCCTGGCTACTGAGTGGTGGCTCGTGACATCATCACCTGGCGCCGCTACTCCTTTCTGAGCATGCGCACGACCCTTGCGTGCACTGTTACCCGAGGTTTGGCTGCTGGGGTGATACTGCGGTGACCGGGCTCACGTGCTGACAGAGGCCCCTGTGGGCTCAGGGCAGCACATCGCGCCGTAGGTTCGCCACCTAACTCATCTTTCTAGCTGGTATAACTGCACAGGGTGTGCATTCGCTATTGCTATATAATATACTATGACAAACTTAGTGGTTTAAAACAACACAGATCTCTTCCCCAACTTCTGTGGGGCCAGGAATCCAGGCGTGTGTTAGTCAAGTCTTTTGCTCAGGTCTCACAAGGCTACAATTAAAATACAGCTGGGCTACGTTCTTATTTAAAGGTTAATTTGTGGCAAAATCCACTTCCAAGTTCTCCGAAGTTCTTGGAAGGATCGGTGTTCTTACAGATGTAGGACTGAGGGCTTTCGCTTTCTTGCTGGCTGGCATTTGGAGGCTACTTTCAAGTCCTGGAAGCTCTCTGTGGTATCTAGAGGCTGCCCACACTTACTTCTGCAGTATGGTTGCTTACTTCATCACACCTTAGTTTGATAGCAATGGGAATCTCATCTCTTGTAACAGAATTGTGGATGTGACATCCTGGCTACCATTATCTTTTGTTTGGAGGCAAATCATAAATCTCATCAAGGCTGAAGGGAGGGTATTATACAAAGGAATGAACCTAGAAGATGGGGTTTGGGGGGTCTCTCTACCGCAGGATTCTAGATTGACCATTAAAATAAATACAGAAATGCTATAGAAGGTGGAAGCTATTTACATTCCCTTATATGAGTTGGTTTTACATACAGGTAACTGCTACTTTATTTTGGCTGCTCTACAAATGGTATATTTAGGCATTGTTCTTAGGAAGATTTTGGTTGTAAAATCTAAGTCTCTGGATCCAAATTGAAGTCGTAGAGTATAAAAGGAAGCCAGCCTTACGGGAAACTCATCATTGGCCCATGCTTTCTCCTGGAAAGTCCCCAAGAAGATGAGAGACCTCGCCAAGAGTCTTTTCAATTTAGTAGTGCACTCTACATGAAGAACCTCTTAACTGCCAGTATCAATGAACATAACTATAACAGTGATGGGCGTTCAATAAATTGTAACCTTAATTATATGCTAGATGTTTTGTGTACATAATATTCTTTAGTCATAAGCATGATTTTTGAAGTATGTCCAGTTTCCCTATCTGGTAAGGAAACTGGGATTCCATACCACATATTTTTGACTCAAAATATCAAGTGACTTCCTCACAGTAGCTACTGTCCCCAAATGGCTTGGAGCTTTCCCATCTCCATCCCGTACCTTTGCTACAGGAAGTCCAGCTCACCAGCAGTTACTACCAGTAGAGACATCCCTTCACATTATTGTTTCTGATAGCTAATGTGTGGCACCCAGGTTGAATTAAGGAATTTATGGGAAGACAGGCTGTATTTGGTGCCTCTCTTTTCCTACCTCTTTTTACCCCTTCACTCATTGCCATGTGTCTTCTATCACATCAATGAACATGCTCTTTTTTGGCTTGCCAGTGACCTCCTGAATTACTTAATTGTATGACCAACCCCTCTTGTGTTACCTGATTTATTTCAGCAGTAAGAATTGTTGAATCATCTTCCCTGGAACCTGGATTCGGGAGTCCCTTTGTTCCTGGCTTTCTGGTTATCATATCTTCTTGTTCACCTTCCTCCATTTTTGAAATACTTGCTTCCTTCTTGTGCACTCTTCTGTGACTCCTAGCACAGATCTTCATGACTTACCTGGACCTCTCTGTGCACTGTGGGCTCAGATGTCCGATTGCCCTCATTTGGATGGCACCAGATACCTGGAGTTCAACAGGTGTAAAGCGTAGCCAGTTGTCTTCCTTTCTTATGCCAGTTATGGAAACCCAGTCATCACAGTAACATATAAGTCCTTATCAACTCCTTATCCCTCAGAGCTCCCCTCTACTATCTTTATTTCGATCAGTATGTACCAAATCCTATTGCTTTTGCCTCTGCTACTTATAATAAGCAATTTCTCTCTATAGCTAATACTTTCATCCAGGTATTATACATCTTCTGCTTGGGCCATTTCAATACTGTCCCGAGTGATCTCTCTAGTTTTATGTTGTTTCCATCTTTTATCTATTCTCCAAGTTCCCCTCAGGATGCTCACTCTAAACTCCGCATCAGGTGTCATATCTTCATATAAGAGAAGTCGTTTAGTCTGACCTTCTCTGAAAAACACACAGCCTCTAACGATTTGAGGTCACTGTCTTCCACTGTCCTGAAAGACTAAGCATATCTCACATCTGAAACCTTTGGTTCCCTCTCGCTCTTCTCATGCCTACACAGTGACTCTGTGAAGAGTTCAAAGGGAAGGATCGGCAGACTTCTGTGTCCTTCAAGACTCATCTTAAGTAGCGTCTTTTCTAGGAAGCTTTTCCTATTTTCTTTCTCCAGCCTCTGGCACATTCCGTGCTTTCTCTCTTGCATGCTTTTCTGGCAGATAGCTGCTTCCTTTTCAGCGTTACAGCAGCATATTGCACATCTCAAGAATATAGATTTTATATTGCACTTAAGTTTTTTAAAAATAAGTGTACCTAAGTCTGTAGATTTTTTAATGACAGCAGCTTGCAGTCTTTTTTTTCTTTAAATCTTCACACTCTGATTATTTAGCACAGCATCATTTTCATGAATGAAAAAAGTGGATGATTTAATGAGCAACATGAATTCAATCTTAGCTGTCACCACTTGATCACATCATCTTCAAGAAAATGATCAGCCTGTGAATATCCTACAAGTATTTATAGATGACAGAGATTGGAAGAGTAGGAGCCTTGACATTCTCCAAGATTCTTAGCATTTTTGGCACTCTGTGTATGTCTTGGGAAGCCACAGACAAAAGTGCAATATCTTAAGATTTGCCTTGACTTTGTCTACCGAGAATGAAGGAGCACTTAAAAGATGAGTGCTGTGATCTCGAGTGTGTCACCCCCGATCCCCCAAGTTCATTTGTTGAAACCTAATCACCAAAGTGACGGTATTAGGAGGAAGCACCTTTAGGGTGTGATTAGATACGAGGCTGTGCCATAATGAATGGGATTTGTGCCCTGGAGAGCTACCTTGCTCCTTCTACCATGTGAGGATGGAGAAAGAAGTCTCCATCTATGAACCAGAAAGTTGTCTGTCACCAGATAACAAACTTGCTGATGTTTTGACCTTCACAGCCTCTAGAACTGTGAGAAATAAATTTCTGCTGCTTATAAGTCACCTAGTCTAAGGTACTTGATTATAGCAGCCTAAATGGACTAAATAACAAGTGAAAATGAATCGTGAACGTTCTCGCGTCAGTGTTCACTTTTAGTTTGTTGTTTCTCTGAGATGTAGGGTGAGACAGGTGACTCTCACTCTTGGGATTGAAGTCCCGGAGCTCCAGCTGTGCAGGGAGGGCCACAGTGCCTGCCACCCGCTGCGGGGCCGCTGGGACGACTCTGTCGCAGAGAGCCCAGTGATAGAGCGCTCCTCACGGTGCCTCCTGCACGGTGTTTGATGTCCTCCGGCAGCATTTCTTGAGCCTTCTCCAGGGACAAAGGATCAAGAGTGTGGTCATCCCACTCTGACACTCCAGCGGTGGAAATGCAGTCATGGTAGTTCAGTGGCAGTGGCATAGCCTCAAGTCACTGCTGCAAGCGGCGCCCCATTTAAAAAGATTCCTTAGCTAAAATAGGAGAGCGCTTATGTGTACTGAAGAGATACGACCATTCAGTATCAGTGTAGAAAAATATCTGTTTTCTTTATCATCAGGTGAGTCCTGGAAATAGTCACATTTTTGCTTTAAAGTTACGGCACGATTACAATAGAATTCTTGTCAAACTGCAAGTATTTGGCCCCTAAACGTATTCCTTAAACTGCCATGATTTTAACAACATTAACGTTGTGTCATTATTTCTAATGTACATGCTTGAGTTCCCTCGCTGGATCGTAAACTCCTCAGAAGAAGGATCGCACAGTAGCCAGCCATCCCTGTGTTACATCTGCAGTGTGTTTAGCATGGTCACTTCCATGCGCCAGATTTACAATTAGTGTTTCACAAATTAAGTTAGTGGGGAGGTTCAGGTTGCTGGTTAGGTGGCTCAGGGGAAAGAGCAAACCAGTCTCAGTGGCATGCTCTTTTGACTTTCCTCATATCCAGGAATTTCTTAATTGTGGTGATTTTAGAAAAGAAAACTTGTAGAAAACTGGTATTCATCAAAGAATACAAATTATTATTTTATTAATAATTCTTTAGAGACCCAAAGTTCCACTATTGATGTAAAAATAGTTTTTCCTACTTAACTGGCCAT
This sequence comes from Hystrix cristata, assembly GCA_004026905.1. Classification (NCBI taxonomy): domain Eukaryota; kingdom Metazoa; phylum Chordata; class Mammalia; order Rodentia; family Hystricidae; genus Hystrix; species Hystrix cristata. Next base: position 20,823 of record PVJO010009154.1, read on the forward strand.
TTCACTCTGTCTCCTCTTCTTGATCTTTAGCAGCTCCTTGACCTCTAAATGGGGATCAGCCTCCTAATATCATCAAATCCTAATCTCATTCGTATGTTGATGAGTGTCTAACCTGCTCTTGCAGTATCCAAGTGTTTGCCTGTACCTCTACCTGGGTGGCTAGATGGACATCTTAAACTTAGTAGTTCCAAATCTGAGTTTTTGATCTCAAGTTCTCACACTTCCCATAATCTCTCCTATTTGGAACAACCACTTTATTTTTCCAGTTTCTCAGATCAAAAATCTCAGAATCATCATTCATACCTCTCCCCTTTTATTCCATATATAGAATCCACCAGCGCGCCATCTTGCCTTTACTGTCAGCATAGATCCAGGCTCGGGCAGTGTCTTCCCACCATTGTTGCTATCAGGGTACTTAAGCACAGGGCAAATCCTCTGTGATTCATTTTAGCTCCTAACTGACTTCTCTGTACCCATTTTTCCTACCTTACACTCCATTTTCAATGCTGCACTCTTAGAGTGTTCCTTTGAAAGCTTGCTAGAGCATGTCATTCTTCTGCCCCCAGGTGTGCTTCTCAACTGACTAGTTCCTTTGTTAGAATGCTTGACTTCCAGAAGTCCTGGGGCTCTTCCCTGTGTCTATCAGGTCTTTCCTCAAATGTGTGCTTCCCCAAGAGCTCCCTGAGTGCACAAATTTATAACATTATCTCCCTCCACTCTACAGCCATCCCCATCCCGTTTTGTGCTTGATTTTTTCTCTACACGACAGTTCACTACTTGCTTGTCTGTCTGTCTCTATGAGGGCAAACATTCCCATCCATCTCTTCCCCTGACACATCTCTTGCATCTAGAGTACTTGCCTCATAGTGGTAATAAATGGGTGCTTGTTGAATAGATGATTAAATACTTTTTTTAAAAAAAATTGGGGTACCTGTTTTCAAAATGTTCATTCTGACACATTCACAAATTAAGTGGTGGAGTTTGCCATGAGGTGCTTTTAGAAATTAGCAGTCAATGCAACTATAAGCTATTGAAATGTACCGAATGATTTTTATTTACAATGTGTTAGAAGGACTAGGCTAAAACTTGAACAGGAGGAACAACACCAATAGCAAGACAAAAGGTTGAATTTTGAGGCTTAGATGGGAACAATCAGGCAGAATTAGAATTTGCTTATTTTTAAAGGAATCTGGGAGTGTGGAAACACACACACACACACACACACACACACACACACACACAAATGGAAGTATTTTAGGCCTTTTCTTCCCTGGAATGAATCAGCCCTGTTTTCTGAATTATCACAGTGAGTGGCATGTTTGAAGACATTGATCTCTGGAGCCATCTGGGTTCAAATGTCAACGCTGCTGTTTTCCTGTTGCGTAAGTGTGGGAGAATTACCTGACCTAAAGAGGCCCGTCTTTTCTTAGAGAGATAGCAATTAGGAATGTGTGAATCCCTGCACAACCAGGCACAGAATCGGAATTCAGCAAACACAGTTTCTGTTTTCATGTATCGGTATGGTTTTGTTTTGTCTCTCTGGTCTTTTGCAAAAGTGAAGATTGGCGTGGAATCAGGAGGGGTGCTCCCTGGTGTCTCTTTCTTCCTGTGATACATTTACAAACAGCGAGTCTTCTGCTAACTAGGTGCATCATGGGGCAGGAGTCAGAGTGGACTCTAAGTCCTGGGCCGTCTCAGTTCCACTCTCTGACGGGTGGTCCCGGTTGCCCGGGTCAACAGCCTCTTTTCCAAGGGTCCGTGTGAAGAAGAGCTGCTTAATGCAGTATTAAAAGTAGACAATCAGGCACCCAGTTCTAAACAGTGGCCTGTCTAAAATCTCATCAAAGGCTATCATTGCTGCCTTAAGCCTTGGACATACGCAGTAATGGGAAACTTTTTAAATAAGGACACCCCACCCTACACTAGAGATAACTTGGATTGTTAACAAAGGCAGTTCCTTTTTCTGGTTCCCTTTGTAAATCACATTTAATGGTTCTTGAAGAAATTGCTCTGATAATTTTGGTGGCGTTCTCTTTATTTTGTTCTCCTTATTTTCTGATTCCTTGTTTAAATGATTCGGAAAGAACTTTACAGATTCTAAGGCCTTTAAAACCACCAATGTTTTTATTTTCTGGAAGTGCTTTTCTCCCTTCTCAGTAGATAGGCAAAAATAACTTAATGTCTTGCCTCGCTTAAGTTTTCTGCAAACTATCTTTCCTTTTCTCTCTTCCTTCTATTATAGGCAGCGAAGTAAGGTAGAAATATTATAGGCAGTCAGACAGTGCTGGACCCTCAATGGAGTCAATACACAGGACAACTATGCCTGGAGGCGCATCCATTGAAGGTCAGGTCTCAAAATAAGGATGGAAAGACCAGAGCCACACCTCTGGTTGAGGTTTAAACAATGAACTGACGATTACATCTGAAAGTCTAGATCACCCAGGTGGGCGACCAAGATCTCCAGATTCAGCTCACCCTGGAATGTCTCCTTGCCGATTTACTACATGACTTTCTTCCCCACTGGATCACTATTACCTAAACGACTACACTTGTACTATTATTGGTTAATCATCATTTTGACACACATTGTACCCGCCTCACAATTTTGCTCTATAAAACTTCCCCTGAAGGGTGAGCTCGTTGGCAACCCACTCGGGTCCCCTCCTGTCTCTCAGGATTTCTCTTTCTCTCAATAAATTTCCTACTCTTAACCTCCTTTGTTCCTTAGAATTCATTCTTCGACTTCGGGAACACGAACTCAGTGTAACTGACATCTAGCCGGTTGGGAGTTATATTTTTTCCCCTGTATCACTTCCCTGTCACCTTCTTTCTTTGTTAGGAGACTAGCAACAATCCTCTCTCCCCAACCTGGAGTCTTTCTTCTTCTATGATCTTTGGAAAATTCCCGAGGTCACCTGTAAATTTGCCCAAGACATTTTGAATTGCATTTGGAGGATTCAATTTCCAAGTGTTCCACATTTTCCAAGGGAGGACAGGGGCAGGAAATAATGGAGATTTCCTTTCAAATCCCGAACGAGCTTCTGTTTTCTCTTCTTTTTCCTCCACCTGCTCTCCTCGCCAGCCTCCCTGGCCTCGTTGGCAGTGCTGGCATCTGAGTCAAGGTGAGTGAACCAAGATTCCTTAATGGGTCCCAGGGGCCCCCAGGATTGAGCTGGGTGGTTCTGGGTGATGAAATTCTTTCTGATTTTTTTTTTTTTCAGTACTGGGCGTTAAACCCGGGGTGCTCTATCACTGAACTACATTCCCAGACCATCTATCCATCCAGCCATTAAATTTTGAGACAGGTCTCACTAGATTGTCCTGGTGGAACTTGAATTTGGTTTCTCCTGCCTCAGCCTCCCAGTGCTGTGATTACAGGTATGTGACTTCATATCCAGCTTGAACAGTTTGTGATTAAAAAAAGTGTCTCCTGATGGTGGTTTTATTTATTTTGGGCAGTTTCTTTTTAGATGTCCTTCCTAAGAACTGATCCTGTATTACAGATATTAAATCTTTGTCATGCTTTGCAAGTGTTTTCCAAATATGTTCAGAGTCACTCCAGAGGGTGAGAGAATTCCAGATCAGCCGTACGTAGTCTCCTTTTCTACAGCATCATTCTGAAGCACCAAGATGCCATGGTGCAAATGAGGCAGAGGAATTTGGATTTTGAGCTCTGGCCCAATCATTATATCCTGTGTGGTCATTGGTCCAGTTGCTTGGATCCTGGACCTGTTTCCCCATCTTTCTTACCTTCTATTTGGGAGTACTTTGTGTGTACTGTGTGCCAAGCATTGTGCTGCATGGTCTATGTTAAATTCATAATGAACATTAACCATGTGAAGTTCTGACAGTTAAATTATTCAGATACGTTTTCTTCTAGTTTTTCTTGCCATAGGGAGGAAATGAGTAGGAGGGCAGTTGTGTTTCACATCTAGCTTTTTCATCTTTTAGGAGCTCATTTTGGGAAAGCTCTAATGCCCCCCGCCCTGGCCCTATTTTTCAAAATACCATTTGTTGAGCAATTTCATTCTTCCCCATTGATTTTTGTAAAGCTATGCAACTTCCTTTATCACTTAGCAAGTTACCTCTGTTAATCAGTTTCAGGGATGCCTCATCTAGTTTTGCTCCTGTGTGTAGGATTTTGGTCATGTGCATGTGTATTTCCTATGCTATTTGTGCTCTTTTTAAAGCTCTTGTTTTCCTAGAATCAGGGTCGGTATTTTCATTCACTTGTGCTTTGCTTTGTCTAATTGGCTATTGACCTCATCAACTGGACTTTTAATTGTAGTTACAGAATGTCTTTAAGTTCTAGACTTTTCACTTGAATCACCCTTTAATATGGCAGATTCCAGATCCCTTTCTAAATAGCTAATCTCTCCCTTAATTTCCTAAACATTTTAATGTTAAATTTTAAAGTCCTTGTCTGATAATTCCATTAGAATCACCCATGGTCCTATTTTTAGTGGTTATCTTTGATTTTATATCATTTGGTATTGTTTTTCAGTCAGCCCAGAAACTTGTGACTGAGTAGCAGATATTGTGGCTCAAAAACTATAGAGTTTCTGGCTGATTTTGTCTTCCTCCACAGCCTAATTTTTCTGTTGGCAGAGAGCTACATCCCAGTGGCTCACCCTGGTACTGTTTCGGGTTTTGTTGGAGAAGATTTATTTCAGTCTTAACCTTTACTCCTCTGCATCGCCCTTATTCCTCCCTTGTCTCGTCTTTAAACTCTCAGCAGAAAGTTGGAATATTTACCAGTTTACCTGGGGAGAACCTGACCTCTCACATCTGTCTCCCAAAACAGCCGACAAAATCTCTGCTTCACGTCTTATCCTCGTGGCTGGCGCTTACTTAGGCATCTGTACAGTTGGGAAATTGCTCGACAATCCAAAGAAAAATTTTACTCGGATTTTTGGGCTCCCTTTTCTGTGGTTACGTTTCTAGGATTTCACCCCAAGGCCTCTGCTGCTTTGGCTGATCTAAGCCCTGAACTTTTTCTCTTTCCTGCCAGTTCCCTGTGCTGGGATTTTGAAAAATTCCTTTCTGGAGACGACTGAGGGAAACGTGTAGGTCACCTTCAATTCTTCCTCTCTCCCAAGGATCACAGATTTTCATGTCTTACCTGGGTTGTTTATCTTTGAATAGCTTCAAACTTGTTCAAACAGTCGTATCATTTTTCTTTTTCCAGGTTTTGTACTGTTTTTGGTGGAATATCTTGCTAAAACTGACTCTATTCTTGGTTTTTAAAAATTGCATTGTTTTGATTCCTCATAAAGCATGTCGTAGTTTGCCAGCTTTCAGCCAAACATTGATTTCATTTTTCAAGCATGTATTACTCTTGCCTACTGGATTCTAAAGTTCAAATGGGAAAATATTTTATCCAATTCATATAAAAATCTTGTGTTAATCCCATATAGAAATTAAAGGCCAAAATGATGCCTTTAAAATATGTATTTCCACTTAGGAATGTGGAATATTTTCCTGTTTCTTTCTTACCACCCATTTATTTATTTACCGCTGAATTATATACTTTGTATTTTCCCATTGCCTGTTTATAAGTATCAAAGCAATTCAAATATCAACAGTATTTTTATAGTTATAGTAATATAAACACTAACTTTTGATTTGACTAAAATATTTATATATTGGGATGAAGGAGGAAGGAAGTAGTGATGAAGTAGTAGATAGAAGAAGACAGTAGTGGTGTGAAATAGCTGGATCTTCATTTCCTGAGGAACTCTGTAGACATTGTTCAAATTTGATAAGAAAAATAATCAGTGTAAATATACTTAGAAAAATGGACATAAATGCCAGAAGAATGAATTCAGAGTTTAAGCTGTTTGTTTCTGAGGAGCAGAACTGAGAGGTGGGGTGAAGACTGCTATTTTTAATTACTTTATTACTGCCCTTGAACTTGAAGTGATGTACATGTATTATCCTTAAAAATTACAGAAAATGCAGAATTTTTTATTTAATAAACTACTTTTAGAGCAGTCTTAAGTTCACAGTAAAGTGGAAATCGCAGAGCCTTCCCCTGCCTTGTCTCTCCTGCTGTGGCCCTTCTCCCATCATCAGCACCCCCTGGAGCGTGCTATTAGTGACAGTCAGTGAGCATGCACTGACCTGCCAGCGTCACCTGAAGCCCACAATTCCCATTCGGGCTCACTCTTGGCGCTGTACCTCCTATAGGTTCTGGCAAGTGTATAATGACACGTATCCATCAGTATAGTCGCATATGTAATGGTGTCATTGGCCTGAAAATCCTCAGTGCTCTGTTCATCGTCCTTCCCACCCCAGTCCCTAGTGACCACTCGGCTCTTTACTCTCTCCCTAATTTTGTCTTTTCTAGAGTGTTGCATTGTTGGAATGATACAGCATGTAGCCTTTTAAGACTGGGTCCTTTCACTTGGCAGTATAAGGTTTCTCCATGTCTTTCCATGGCTTGATAGCTCAGTTCTTTTTAGCATTGATTGTATAATGTTACTTTATTTGGACCCACCAGATTATTTATCCATTCGCTGACCAAAGGACATTTTGGTTGTTTCCAAATTTTGGCAGCTGTGAATAAAGCTTCTGTAATTATCTATGCATGGGTTTTTGTGTGGACAGAAGTACTCAACTCCTTTGGGGATAAATACTGAGGAACATGATGGCTGGGTTGTATAATAAAATCTTAGTTTTGTTCCAAAGTTTTGCATTCCCACCAGCAGTGTTGCTCTACAAACTTGCCAGCATTCACCACTCTAATAGGTATTAGTGGTATCTTGTTGTTTTAATGTACAATGTACGGTGTTGGCCATATTTTCGTATGCTTATTTTTCTATCTGTACATCTTTGTTGAGATGTCCATTCAGATACTTGGCACATTTTAAAACTGGACTCTTTGTTTTATTATTGAATTTGAAGGTTTTTTTTTTTTTTTTTTTTTGGTATACTTTGGAAATCAGTCCTTCCCATTTCTGGGAAGTTCGAGATCAGTGTGTAGCGCCTGGTATCTGAGGGGGCTTTCTTCACGTGGCAGAAAGAGGAGGATGTCAGAGCGGGCTCACTGGGCTCTGCCCCTCTTTATTAAGGAGCCTAGTCCCGCTCACGGGGGAGGAGCTCTCACAGCCCAATCACCTGTCGAAGACCCCACCTCCTAACGCGTCACCTTGGCAACACCTGAATTTTTGAGAGAGACACATTCAAACATATCACTCATTTTCTTTTTTCTCTCTTTCATTTTTTCGAAGCTTTGTGGGAGCGGCATCGCATCTGTCTTGGTTACTAAGGTAACACCAGACCCAGTACCCATCTGGCACTTCAGAAGTGTTTAGATAGGGCTGGGGATTTAGCTCAGTGATTAGAGTGCTTGCCTTGCAAGCACGAGGGCCTGAGTTCGATCCCTGGCACCACAAAAAAAAAAAAAAAAAAAAAAAAAGAAGTGTTTAGATAGCAGTTGAGAAAAAAAATGAATAGAAGTGTTTCCTTCTGGTAATGGACGTACTGGGTTTTCCTTGCCTTCCAAGTATGTTGGGTACTTTGGCACTGAAACTGAGGTATTTCTCTGCTTTTAAGGGATGCAGTTTGATGTGCATGTAGTTAATTATATTCATATTTTCAACTATGTTTTTGCCTACTTGATCTGTCAGATTTAAAAGTATTTCTTCACGGATACCTTAAAATATTTTTTAGACATGTAAGTGGTATGTGACTCCACAAATTGTTTATAAAGGTGAGATTTTGTGAGTTTTCCTTTTTGTTAATTGTAAAACTAACTTCTGTCCATTTAATACCCTTTGCCTGAAATTTATCTGCTCCTGATATCAGCCTCTAACGTATTTTATTCAAAACGATGTGGGGAAACAGGGAGAAGCTGAGAGTGCTGTGAATCTCTTAGTTTCCTGTCTCCTCCCTCTGCATCTGTGACGTTACCCACAGGACGCAGTAGATGGCTTCACATCCTGCTTCGGCCTTCAGACTGCAGGATGAACACAGACCTGCTGAGATCCATGTGGGAGCAGGGAAGAGAGACGGAAGGGCCTGGCGCGGGGCGAGTTGTTTCACACACCTACCTTTCAGCCGCGTGGTCCTCGGAGGGCCGGCCTGCGCAGTGGTTAGAGATGAAGTGGCCCTTTTGGAGCAGAGTCTCGGGTGAATGTGCAGTGAGAAGGAGACACACGGAGCCCGAGATTCTTCTAACACTCGGTGAGGCAGCCATGCTTCACCCCGAGAACAGGCACTGGGCTCTCCACTGCACGCCGCACCCATGGGAGCAAATGCTGCTGCCCGCCATTGGTTTTCCCTCGACTGTGCAGGTTCTTGTGAGTGCATGGAGATCATGTGGAACTCTAAAAATGAGATCCTACACTTCCCTTTGGGAGTTCTAGTCCCAGAATAGCACAGTTCTTTGAAATCCTCATTTAAATAAGCTTCTTGATTTGTGGAAGGTGAGAATGCTCACACCTGCTTTGCAAATTGATAAACTGTGCCCTACATTCATAACAGGTGGTTTGCTTGAAATCAGGTAGTGAGTCAGCAGTGAGGCTCAGTAGAACCCAGCTGTTCTGTTACCCACTCTCCCAGCCCTCCACATATCGGTCTAGTTGGGAAAAAGGTTTGTAGTAGGAGAGGGCTGATAGTTTTATCTTGAGGCCATTGCATTTTTCTGTGTGTGTGTGTGTGTGTGTGTGTGTGTACATTGATGTGTTTGTGTGTGTTTCTGTGTTTTGCCTATGTTTTCTGAAACATTTTTGCCAAGTGGTATCTTCTTCCCACTTCCCAGATGGTACTTCTGATATTTTCCTTTTGGAAATTGCTCATAAATCAGGCTTTACTTGCCAATTGACAGATTTTTAACAGCAGCTGGTAGGTGACCACCCTCCCCCACCCCGTACCTCCCACTTTCTTCCGTGGCTGGCATCACCAGAGAGAGTTGACACATGATGGGGTGTTCAGGTTGTGAAAGAGGTTAGGGCAGGAGGAAAATTTGATCATTATAGAAAAGATTCAATACAAGGCCAAATTAATTAGATCTTTCTGCTTGATAAAAGCCATTTTTGCCAGTCTCTCTCTGACTCCTTTATTATAGCAGCTCCTTTTAAAAACATTTTTATTTTAGTGGTACGTTTTAGATATACATAATGATAACATCATAGGGGATTTGTACCTGGACATGATATATCTTGATGCTGGTTTTTTTCCCCATTCCCCTCCCCTCCCTTCACCCCCTCCTCCCTCCTTATTTACAAAAGCTTTGTTTCCATTTTTTCCCTTCTATTCGTTTTTTTCTTGTCCCTCCATTCCCTTCCCCCTCCCCCTTGTTCTCCTTCCCATTTGAACAATTTCTTCCCTTTCCCAATGTAATACATTTTAGTCCTTATTTACACTTTGAGTTTCTTGCACCAGAGAAACAATGTAGTATTTAAACATGTGTGTCTATACGCTGAAAACCACAGTACTCTGAAAAAGGAGATGGAAGAAGATATGGAAAGATACCTATTGTTCTTGGGTAGGAAGAACGAATATAGTGAAAATGGCCATACTCCCAAAACTGTTATACAGATTTAATGCAGATCCTTTTTAATATACTAGTTTTGCCCGATTTGTATGGTGCTTCCGGGAGAAGAAAAAAAAAAGTGTTACAAACAGAATCTGCTCATAAGATATTGAAAATCTAACCACTATAAAAAGTAATGAATCCTCTGTATGGAAATTATTGTGAAATGTCCTTGATAAAGGATACATAAAAGCTGTCACCATACCAGTCCAAATCCTGTCTAGCTTTGTGTTCTAAAATTTGTTTGTTATTCTTACTTTCTCTTTCACACAATTATAGTTGAACTACCAGCTTCACTTCTTGCTAGGAGCAGAATGTAGCTGTGATCAGTCTGTGACACAGTATAAAGGCTTACATTTGGTTATTTGTTTAGCACATTCAAAGGTGGCTTGAACCTTTCCCTCCATTAGTGAAGAGTGTATTATCATTGATTGAGGCCAAGCACCGATGAAACAAAACGTGTTTTCAGACAGTGAGCTTCCATACCTATAACATAAAAAGCTGCAAAGAAACTAAATCAAGGCCATGATTTATCTGTTGCTTTTGGTTGTTAATAAGCATCAGAGATGCCATATCATTTGATTTCAAGTTGAATAATAAGTGCTCTGGAAGCAGAGTACCTGGATTGAAGTCTAGGCAACTTTGAGCATGCTAACTGCTCTGTGCCTCAGATTCCTTCCTGTTAAATGAGGGAGATAATAGTATCTGCCTACTTACTGCAGTATTGTCCTGAAGACTGTATTTGTATAATGCATAAACAACAAGGCAGATATTTTCTTAAACTACTAAAATCTATTTAGCTTAATATTTTGCAAGTTTTCTTTAAAAAGTCTTTTGAAAATATCTGCACTGGGTTAAAAAATAGGTTACAACACGAAAATAAATACAAGCCTTCTCTCTGTCTTAAACACAGCCATGCTTTCCAAACTGACTCCCGTTTAGTAGAGTCCAGAGAAAGAGACTTGCCAGTCTGGATTCTGAGTGAGCGAAACTGCATTAATTTGCAGGTCTCTTCACATTTAGCACAAACACTATAGTTAGAAAAACACTGTGGGGCTGTTCAGAAATGGAGATGATGTTCACAGTATATTTTAAAGGTGGAGAAAAATAGTTCAACCTCATTTGAAAGGCAAATAGTTACCAGTCTACATGAACAGGTAAGTAGTTGAACTTGGGGGCATCTCTTCTGCTAATCATGAAAATAAGAAAAGCAGATGTGAGCCTGGTATGAGACGAATGATGGTATTTAGGGCTAAAAGTAATTTAGGTATGAGAAGAATCCCCTCATGTGACCACTGAGGAAATGGAGACCTAGAGAACACAGTTCGCTTGCTGTAAATCGCATGAATAGGGATGATGGAGGATGTTCGCTGTGACACATGCAGTGATTCAGTGGAAGCTCCCTTGTGGGAAAGGTAGAACATCTTGATAAAGTGGTAACTCTCAGCGGATTGACCCTTAACATCAGGGAGACAGGCCTTGTGTGGGAGGTGATAATGGCTGGCGTTTAAGTGTGTGAGAGTTTGGCCCAGAGAGGAAAATTCTAGATTTTTTTTTTTATCTTCCAAAAAAACTGCTGGAACATGTTGATAAAGTGCAGCTCCATGTAGATAGAAAGTAGATTAATGGCTGGATAGGGCGGGAATTCAAGGAGGAGGAGAGAGACTCAACAGTAGAGGGTGAGTTAGTGATGGCTGAGAGATATGAAGTTGGTTTTCGGGAAGCTGTGACAAAATATTCTAAAATTGATTGAGGCAATGGTTGCATAGCATTGGATTGGATACTTTAAATTGATGAATTGTATGCTATGTGATGCAATTATATTTTGACAAAGCTGTAAAACAAAACCACAAACAAAACCTCCCTCCTCCCAAATACATTAAGAACGGTCCCACATAGTCGTCTTTTGGAAGGTGATGAAAGGTTTACTGTTCTGAGGGGGAATGAACTTGACTGAGCATCATACCCCAAACCACAAGTCCTTACTTTGCCTTTCAAGGGTAGGACAGACACACTGTTTTAATTACTTTCTCATGGCTGGAGACGCAATACCAAGGGGGAAAGGTTCATTTCGGTTCACAGTTTGTAGAGATTTCAGCCCATAGTCTCAGCTGACTCCAAGTTAGGGGACATGGCAGAGGAGAATTGCTCATGGCATCCACACGAGCAGAGAGAGCTCAAGGGAAGAGCTCAAGGGAGGGAGACAGACCCTTCCAGGCCACGCCCCCAGTGAGCCACCTCCTCCAACCAGGCTGCCCCTCCCCACATCACATTTAGCTATACACTCATCAGTGGACTAATTCACTGATGAGGATCATGCCTGTATGATCCAAACGCCTCCCAAAGCCACACCTATGACTCCATGAGGCTTTGGGGGGACATATAAATACGAGCCATAACACACTGTCTTTCCAAGTAGCCTAGAATATTCATGTGTCCATTTCCCTGGTGCATTGGGAGGGTAAATTTTGAATACAGAGGGTGAAACTTCTAGGCATAACCCACCTCTGGAGTTTAGTTAGGGCCAGATTCTTTTTTCTTTTCTTTTCTTTTTTTTCTTTTCTTTTTGGTGCCAGAGATTGAACTCAGGGTCTTGGTGCTTGCTAGGCAAATGCTCTACCACTGAGCTAAATCCCCAACCATCTCTAATCCTGGGGTTAGAGTTTTATTTAACATGTTGCTAGACTCTTTAGCCCCCTATATCCAATTTGCATCATGATCAGTTTAAGCATATTTCAGAATTTAGTATGAAGCAGTTCCCAGGGTACATAGCCCACTTGATTAGTATCTTAGTTTGAAAACATGAATTGTTGCTATTTATGCTGTATTGTGCTTTGCTTTGTCTTGATGTATGTATATGTATGCTATACATCTGTATTGTCCTAATTATTTGGTCAGACTATTCTGTTCATCACTTTATCATGTCGTAGTAGTTCATAATGATGTTGAATCCCCTTTAATTTGGAGAAAAAGGACATGGAATCAGGAAGGGAAGAATCGAATACAAGTAGATATCAATTTTTAGGTATAGGGAAGAGAAATGAAAACAGATTAACAGAGCTAAACTTGATAAACAGTGTTTCCCTGGAGGGCACATGGCCTCTGCTTACCAGTGAGTTGTGTTCTAGGCAGTGCTTTGTAAGCTGTCTGGATTGGTAGGCACTTTTCTATAAAAGTTGGGGTCAGAATCCAGAGCTCAAATGCCCCTTTAATCCATGTGGAATGGAAGAACAAGACAACAGGTCCTCTAAAGGTTAACGGAATATAGAATTGATTCATTCCGAAGATCCATGTTAAGTAGCCACTCTGTGCTGGTGATGCTGATAGATACTTTTCCATATTAGATGTGCTTAGGGCTTGAAATGATCTAATTATTGTAAGATGGGGCTAAGTACTTACCCCACTTGATTCTGTAAGTATTATTGTACAGCAGCTATGGGCCTGAAAATAGGCTTGGTAGGCCTGAGGATTGGGGCAGTGGGGCGGGGGAGAGAACATTCCCACGTTTAAAGAACTGTGGTGAAGGACAGGTACAAATAAAGACAGTTCCAGATTACCTTGGTAAATTCCTCCGTGGGGATGAGCACAGAGTGCCAGGGGAGCAAAAATAAGGGAATGAATCCCCAAGTTGGGTTTATTTTATGGAGAGAGGGGAGATAGGAAATAGACTATGATGAGGGTAAAGCTTCAAGCATCTTAGATGCAGCTGAAGTTGGGAGTAGGATTGTGGGAGTAGAGATCATCTATCTACAGAGTTGAAGATTTGAAGAAAGGAAAAAGGAGACAACACAAAGGAAGAGGCACAGGAGGCAGTGCTGGGCGGGGCAGACGCTGGGGAGAGAGTGGGATTAGATGTAGATGTTGACGTTGAAGCATTTGGAGCTTGGGAAAGGAGGAGGGGAAAGCTGCTCTGCTGGCTGTTGCTGTGAAGGTGGTAGCTGAAGACCTCATTGAGATTTGAAGGTCATTTAATTCTAGGAATCGTATTATTTCTTCTTTAATTTCCTCTGCGACCCTGTGACCCACTGATTATTCAAGAGTGTGTCGTTTCATTTCCATATATTTGCATAGTTTCTGTGGTTTCTTTTGCTATTGATTTCTAGTTTCATTGCACTACAGTTGGATAATATGCATGGTAAAATTTAAATTCTTCTGCATTTACTTAGGCATGTTTTATTAGCTAGTATGTGATCTGTTTTGGAGAAAGTATCGTATGATACCAAAAAGAATGTGCATTCTGTTGTTTTTGGGCAGAGCACTACATATATCGATTAAGTTCATTTGTTCAGAGGTCTGATTCAACTCTGATATTTCTTTGTTGATTTTTTCTATAGTTGATCTGTTTGTGATGATGTGGTTTTGAGGTCCCCCACTATAATTGTATTGATGTTTATCTGATCTCTTATGTTCATTTGTGTTTAAAGATACCTTTGCTTTTCAGAGACAAAGTCAGATCTCAGGTAGTCTGAGAACACTGGTCCCCTCATGATATGAGTTTCAGGAACTTTCCTCCCTTCAGTTTAGTTATGGCAGGAGCCCTACTCACAGAGTCGTATTCGTTTCTAGTTCTTGTATTTGTATAATTTTCCTGCCTACTCTTTTTTTTTTTTTAAATCTCTAGATTCTAGAACTACATGTTACCCTGCAAATTTATGTTTTGGTATTTTAAAACAATTTTTAACATATCTAAGAACCCATTGTCTTAAAATTATATTAATTTATCAATACATTTTCCAGCAAAAACATTTTCATGGGTTTATTAAATACCAATGAATTCCTGTAGTTTGGAATTCATCTTCTAGAAATCAAATACGTATGTTTATATAACTTTTCTCTTAAGTTAGAATTTTCAACCTTATCCAAAATCTAAAACACCTAAAACTGGAATGTTTTTCATAAGGTCATGAATGACTTGAACTGAGGTAGGTTATCTGAAGACTTCAATTATGTCTCTCAGGGTACATTATCATATTTTAATTACTAATAAGTTTTATTACCAGGTGTTGCCCTAGACTCCACTGAGGTGTTAAATAATATATGGCATGTGTAGCAGATTGCCTTTTAAATGCAAGACAATTTGAATCCTGAAACGTATCTGGCTCCAAGCTTTCCAGCTGACTTGACAGTGTTTAAGTTATGCATCTGGACTGTTTCTGATATCTTAAGTGAGGCTGACTTTGCTGCCTGCTTTGTAGCCCTCCAAAACCTTTCAGTATCAAAAAAAGAGAGAGCTGGTGTTATTGCAGTTGCTTGCTGGTTATCTTTAGTCAGCCGAAGGCAGGGATCTGATTTTGCTCACCACTGTGAGCCTGATACTAGGCAGGCACTTGTACTCAGCCTGTCATAGAGTGTATTAGGCAGGTTTCCTATGGCTGGGACAAAAGACCCCACACCCACAATTTAAAGGAGGAGGGGTTTAATTTAGCTCAGGTTTCAGGGGATTCATTCCATTGTCAGACGGCCTCAAGGCAGAACGGCCATTGCAGAAGGGTGTGGTGAAACAAAGCTGCTTAGTTTTCAGAGACTGGGAAGCAGAGCAGGGGAGTAGCACAAAAGAAATAGAGGCAAGGGAATAGATATAGTGCCTGAAGTCCCCCATCCATGCCCCACCCAGATATATCCTGAGGTGAGATCCACCAGTCCCCTGGGAAGCTCCCAAGACAATCAAGTTGCAACAATTAAACTCAACTATCACATGGGGACAATAGTTAGCAGATGGTCTTGTAGGTAAATGAATTTCCCTCCATTCTCTTTCCTTTTCCTGTCCTGCTTTCAGGCTTGGTTATAGCGCCTCATCCTAGCCAGGGTTTTTACAGGGTCCAACAGTAACCAGTAACTTCATCTTGTATGCATCTGTGATCAGTGTTTTGTATTTGCAGTGCAGATTATTTTGAATCCATACCTGGCTTGCCAGGAGGGAACCACAGCCAGTATTCTCTGCTTTCTGTATAGAAGAGAAACACTGCAGTGGCCTGTGTTCCATGATTTTTGTCAGTCCTAGCTACTATGGACAAGCAAAGACTCCTTAGGTCCCTCATTCTTGCCTGTTTGCTTTTGTCGGTTTCATTTTGAGGCCCAGGCCACTGTCTGACCCCCATAGTCCCCTGGCTCCCAAGGA
Source organism: Hystrix cristata (assembly GCA_004026905.1). Taxonomy (NCBI): domain Eukaryota; kingdom Metazoa; phylum Chordata; class Mammalia; order Rodentia; family Hystricidae; genus Hystrix; species Hystrix cristata. The sequence continues at coordinate 36,479 of PVJO010009154.1, forward strand.
ATGGAACACTTGCTGTCTGCTTTGTGTTGACCAAGGAAAAGAGAGTGATGGAGAGAATGTGGACTTGGGAGTCAGAAAGAACTTACCTGTTGGTAAACTTTTGCAAGCCTCAGTAATGTCTTCTGCTGAGTGCAGATAGACTAACAACCTCCGAGTATAAGTTTTAAATAAGATTAAATGATGAGTATAATCAGTCTCCTATATCTACAGTTCCATATCTGCATATTTAACACACATGGATTGAAAATATTTGAAAAAAAAGTCTGCACTGAATATATGCCAACTTTGTTCTTCTTACTGTTATTCCCTAAACAATACAGTATGGCAACTATTTATGTAGCATTTACATTGTAATAAGTATTATGATTCAGAGATGATTTAAAGCATATGGGAGGATTGTGTAGGTCATATGCAAACACTGTACCATTTTATGTAAGGGACTTGAGCATCCTGAGATTTTAGTATCCGTGGGGAGATCCTGGAAGCGGTCTCCCTTGGATAAGGAGGGAAAACTGTGTGTTGTAGTGCCTAATAAATGTTGCTTAGAGTCCTTCTTCTCTTTTGTTCCAGATAACAGCCTTATAAGACAAAGCAAGGGTCATTATTACCAGTTACATATAAAGAAAGGACAACTCAGAGAAGTTAAATAATGAATGTTGAGTCGCACAGCTGACAAGTGGCAGAACCATTTCTATGATATAGATCTTTCAATTAAAAATCTTTTGCTCTTTACTTCCACTCTTCACGGACGAACTGATTTCTGGGTGTAAAAGGACATCAGATTGCAGTTCAGCGTATGTGAGCCAATGCTTTTGGTGTGCTGACACTGTTTTATCTCCACGTTGCAAAGGTTTAAGGCCAACTCTGCTTCCAGGAGCTTGAGGTATTACAGGCATAAGGCCTTTGCTGTCTTGGTTGTTATGAATAAAATGCTGAGGAGTCATGAACAAGCAGGATATTTAGCACCAAGTTATTCTCAACCAAGAGGATCAGTGTACTCATGTTAGGTGTACGTGTCAGTGTTGGGTTACAGAGGCAGCATCGGTAATGTGTGAGGGAACAAGGACATATAGTCTAGCCAGGGAACTAAGAAATTAAGTGAATAAAATATTAATAGGATTTAATAGCTATCTAAATAGGAGATATCACAAAGCAGGATGTATGTGCTCAATGAATTTTGTGCATTTTCAATGCATTGAAATGCAGACAGCATTTATTATAGGAATTCAAAGCAGAGTGATATAAAGTTTCTTGGCCAATATTTCATTACTATTTGTTGAAAGAGGCAAATCTAGAATTGCAGTCGTCTTGACTCTCACTTGTAGTACTCTGTACTTTACTACTGTATTAGCTAGAATTCTTCTGGGTGCAAGTGACAGAAACCAAATTCAAAGGGGCTTAAGCATGCGCGTGTGTGCACACACAGGAGTTTGTTGGCTCACATAAGTGAAAAGTTCAGTGGGTGCAGGATGCAAGAATGGTTGGCTCCAGTTCACAGAGAGAGTTAGTATCAGGAATTCATAATTCTTTGTTCTACTTTTTTTGTATCATGTTCAGTTTCCTCATAGGCAGGCTTTCTCCAGGTGATGGCAGATACAGGTTTATTTATCAACACAAGCTGCAGGGATAGGAGAGCTCTTTCTCAATATTTCCAGCAAAATCCCAAGGCTGGCTGTCACTGACTAGATTTGAGTCGTGTGCCCGCCCTGACATGGAGGTCTGTGAGGCCAGTTTCACCCGAACCTCTTGAATTTTGGAATTTGAAGAGGAGTGTTTTGCTGAAAAACAAAAACAAAAACAAAACAGAAACAGACAAAAACAAGGGTGCTGTTCCTAAAAGAGAGAAAAAGGAGCTAGAAGGTCAAAATTAACATGTCTGCTACAACACAGAGATGCAGCTTGGGACGTGCAAAAGAGATTTAAATAATGAGAATCTAAGTCTTTATGTTTTTAGCATCAGGGTTGCAGGTGCTCTTCAGTTTCTTATGTGGATCCAGATTTTTGTCCAGTATTTCTCTTTGGCTTGCAGAACTTCCTTACTGTTTTGTAGTTTTGCCAACAGTGATTTCTTTCCGAAAGGTCCTTGTGTTGCTTCAGTTTTGAAAGATATTTCCTTTGGATACAAAATTTCATCAGTTTTTTCTTTCGGCACTTAAAAATATTGCTTCACTGTGAAATTTCACAACAAGAAGTCTGCTGTCATTCTTATCAGTATTCCTCAGTATGAAAAGGGTCTTTTCCCTTCTGGCTGCTTAAAAAACAGACCATTTTTAGAGCCATTTTAGGTTTTTGGAAATAGTGAGCTAAGAGTTTTTATACATTTTGTCTTCTTTACCTTTTTCCCTCCAATAACAGCATGTTTATTCAAATAGATGAAGGGGTATTGATGCACTGCTGTTGACTATCGTGTACATCAGTGTTTATTATTTGTGTTATTCCTTCCTGGCCACTTTTAACTGTTCTTTTTAGATTTTGATTAGAGTAAATTAATTATGCATACTAATGAGGTTCGGTGTGATGTTTTAGTTTATGCATACACTGCACACTGGTCAAATCCAGCTTTCTTCTTTATCCTCCCACACCCCCTTCCTGACCTGTAATAAACACTATTCTACATTCAGGTGAACTTTTTTTAACTTCTGCATTTGAGAGAGAGAATATATGGTTCTTGTCTTTCTGTGTCTTACTTATTTTACTTAACATGATGGCCTCCATCTCCATATACTTTGCTTCAGATGACAAGATTTCACTCTTCTGTATGGTAGAGTAATATTCCTCTGTGTGTGTGTGTGTATGTGAGACTTTAAAAAAAATCCGCTTACCTGTTAATGGGTATCTAATTTAACCCATATCTTAGCTATTGTGACTAGTACTGCAATAAACATGTGGATGCACGAATCTCTTTGCTATGCTGATTTTATTTACTTTGAATGTATACACAGAAGTGGGGTAACTGGATCATATGTTAGATCTATTTTCCGTCTTTTGAGCAAACTTCATACCGTTTTCCATAATGGTTGACTTTTGTTATTTCTTATTTTTTTTTTTTTTATAATTGTCTTTTGCACAAAGGTGAGATGGAATCTCATTGTAGCTTTCATATATATTTCCCTGATGGCTAAAGATACTGAGCATTTTTTTCATTTATTTGTTGGCTGTTCATATTTCCACATTTGAAAAGTTTCTTTTTTGTTGGGGGTGTTGGGGATTGAACTCAGGGCCTTGCACTTGCTAGGTAAGTGCTGTACCACTGAACTAAATCCACAGCCCCAGAAAGTTTCTGTTCAGATCATTTTCACATTTTTTTTTATTTTTTTTAATTTTTTTTTGTGGTGCCGGGGATCGAACTCAGGCCCTTGTGCTTGCAAAGCAAGCACTCTAATCACTGAGCTAAATCCCCAGCCCTCACATTTTTAAATTAGACTATTTCTTTGTTGTCGTTTTTTGAATTTTTTAAATATTTCGGAGTTAGAGGAATTTGATTATGACGTATTTTGATATGTTGTTCACCCTTTTGGTGGGTTTATAATTTTCCTCAACTACAGCAGAATTTCCTTCACTATTTCTTCAGATACTTTTCTAGCCTCCCTCTTTCAGGGTTTCCATTGCAAGTACATTATACTGCCTGATGCTGTCGCACTGCTTGTTGTTCACCCATTCATATTTTTTGTAGTTATTTTTTTCTTTGTGTATCATTTAGATGGTTTTTATTTTACTATGTTGTCACACTTACTAGTGTTTTCTTCTGCATGGCCCAAATCTACCCTCAACCACAGTCAGTGTATTTTACGTGGTCTAGCATAGTTTCCATCTCTGTCGATTTCACTTGAGTCTTTTATCTTTATTTCTCAGAGTTTTTTTTTTTTCCCACTCATAGCTTCAAGATATAGCAAGTTTCCTTGCCTCTTGTCCAGGACCAATCAATTAGACGAGGTATTATTAGCCTTCTTATTAGAGGAAGAGAAGCCTGTGTTAAAGAGTAGTGGCCTGGTCCTGAATCCAGCCTTGCAGGAACTCAAGGTTATTAATAACCTACATACCAGCCTATGGGACCTACAAACAAGATGGCTTCCTCTCTGAGTTAATGCTAGCCATCTTTCCAATTTTAACAGCATTGTATGTTTGTAGCAGAAGTGCTCCATATAACCTCAAATTTCCATATAGTGAGGCCCAAAAGTTGGTCTAATTTCTTTTTCTTTTCTTTTCTTTTTTTTTTTTTTGGTGCTGGGGATTGAACTCAGGGTCTTGTGCTTGCAAGGCAAGCTCTCTAACCACGGAGCTAAATCCCCAGCCCTAATTTCTATAGATGTTTACAGATTGCCCAAGATCAGTCATTTCGGAAGTATTAGAGATTTTTTTTTTTTTTTTGGTACTGGGAATCGAACTCGGGGCCTCATGTTTGCGAGGCAAACACTCTAACCACTGAGCTAAATCCCCAGCCCAGTATTAGAGATTAAAACCTGTATTGGAGCTGATTCTTTCTCCATATTTCCCGTTTTATTACCTGGCATTTGTGATGATTAATTTCATGCAGCAACTTGACTGGGTCCCACCGTGCCCAGATGTCTGGTCAAACCTTATTTTTTGTGTGTCTGCAAGGACATTTCTGGATTCGAAGCAGTAGACAGGGTGAAGCAGACGGCCCTCCCTAGTGTGAGTGGGCCTCATCTAATCAACTGAAGCCTGAATAAAACACCAAGACCAAATAAGAGGGAAGTTCACCTGCCTGACTTTTTGAGCTAAGACACAAGTCTTTTCTTGCCTTCAGACTGGACCTTACACCATTGAGTCTCCTCTGCCTGGAGCTAATCACTGGTTCTCCTTAGTCTTCAGATCTTGGAACTGCTAAGTTTCTGTAATTACATAAGATAGCTCCTTATAATAAATTTTTATATACATGTACATTCAGTCCTCCATATCCATGGGTGCTGAACATAAGCACTTGGCAAAATGGGAAAATATTTAAAAAAAAATTTTAGAAAGTTTCAAAAAGAAATACATGAATTTGCTATATGTCAAGTGCTACGTGGAATCCACACAAGCAAAGTGTGTGTGGGCACACAGTGCAATTGCCTCTTACCACTGCACCCATCACCAGGATCTCTCCACCCTTCATTGTTTTATTGTTTCCTTTGTATCTCAGAGGAGTGTGTAGTGTGTAGTGTGTGGATAGGCCTACCCCAGTTATTTAGTGTGGACATGTACAGACATTTTTCTTGTCTTTGTTTCCTAAACAATACAGTATAACAACTACTTAAGGAGCATTTACTTTGCATTAAGTATTACAAGTGATCAAGAAATGATTTAAAGTATGTGGGAGGACATATGTACAATACGATATCATTTTATGTCAGAGACTTGAGTACTCATGGAGTTTGGTGTTCACAGGAGTCCTGGGACCAGTCTCCTGTAGATACCTATAAATGACAGTATCCTATTTGTTCTGTTTCTCTGGAGAAACCTGATTAGTACAGTATTGTGCTAATTTTTAAGTTCCTTTGTTCATTCACTATTGCAGCTTTTCATTTATTCCTAATACTTTATCAGACTCAAAGAGAACAGAGTAAAATAATGAATAGAGACTGCAGAGATGTTATAGGAGTCACAAATCTATAAACTTATTTAGAAAATGAAATAAGAAAAGCAATAGAAGGTAAACTCTGCATGATAGTTGTAAAAATGGATAAACAAAGGACAGGGGTATATCTAGGACAATATTTTTAATTCAGTGGTGATGAGCCTCTTTGAGTGATCGAATACCTGAAAATTGAGGTGCTTTTGTGAGACTCTGTAACATTTTAATAGCTTTATTTTCACCACAAGTCAAGAACAATTTTACCAACAAAAATATGACTAAATTATGGAAGACATATAGCAATCATATCCATGATTATGCATGACCACGACTGAACAAGTTGAGGAAAGAAGTAAGATTATCTATTTCCAAGTTTTTGTCTTCATATTTGTTTGCTTAATTACCTGCTTTCAACCTGTGTCATTATAGGCAGCCAAGTCAAAGAAGGTTTATGGAAAAAACCAAGCATTTAGAAAGACTTTTGCATTCATATTTTTCAAATGAGAAAAGTTATACATGATCAGATTTTATTAGAGACATCCTGTGGGCGCTGCAATTCTGATATATGCATGGTACCTCTGACTGTCTTATGTGTGGTCGTATGACTGTTTTGGAATATACCTTTTAATTTTCCTCTACAAAAAGCTGCAATTTAAGGAAGTATTTTCAGTCCATTTCTTTTCAAACTGTGAGGTTTCGGATATATTTCCTTTAGATTTAATGTCAAGAAGACTTTGGAACTATTTCATCACAATTATCTCTGTAACCTGGCTTTGCCTTGTTGCCAAACAAAACAATAACTTTGAAATTTGCCTTGAAAATGGTTTGTGACATGGGATGGGAGGTCGAGTGAGTGAACTGAACAGCTAGAAATTCAGAAACTCACAACACCTGCAAACTGTTAGGAGATGCTCATTATTTTTTCTGGGCCTTGCTTGCACATCCCAGGCCCCTCACTTTAGTATCCATGGCAATAGGATTTAAAAAGATCTTCCTAATCAGAGCATTTGTAATTTAAAATGTTCTCTCACATTCTTTGGAGTGATAGAGGAATATTGGGCTGGGGGAAAGAAAGCAAGAACAACCTTTCTGGTTTTATGTTTTTTCTCTGCATGTGCATGTGCATAAATTTAATTATCAGGTCACCTTAGTTTTCAGCAGAGTAAATTACAGTCGCAGGGCCATTAATTTATGTATAAATGCCACCGTGGTAGAAAAACAACATGAGAACAACGTGGTAGAGAAACAACACAAGTCCTATCAAGAAATCCCCTGATGGGAAGCATACAAACGAGAAAGCCAAGCTTTAAAGATTCAGAGAGGTTGGCGCTTTAGCCTTTGCTGTTATCCAGCCTAGCATAAGTAGCAAAGCAAATGTTGAAAAAACATCAATACTCTAGTGAGTCCTTATAGTAAAAATGAGAGTGAGGGAGCCCAAGTGCACATGTAGATCTGCTCTGAATTCCACCAGTGGTTAGTTGTTAAGATCCCCAGAGTGAGATCTAACTACTGTGTACCTCAATACTATGGTGCAGCCTCCTCTCTTATTTTGGATGGGTGTGGCCTGGTGGCAAAGGGAAGTAATTGAAGAGGCCACAGGATCCCCAGATAGGTTGATCTTTTAGGTGAATAACCTGCAATACAAATTTCAGTCCAGAGATGCAAGGACAACTTGGGGCTGACCTAGGCACTTTTTCTCACTATGGGGTGAGTATGACTGCAGGAGGCTCAGGTTGTGGCAGGACCATCTGCATTCAGGTTAGTTTGTTTTAATGTGAGTTAGTGCCGTTAGCACAAGGAATAGGGTTTGATAACTAGAGACATGTGGGTTGGGTCAGATGAGAGCCAAACTGTGGGTGGGGTTTCAAGGCTTATCTGGGAACTCAGAATATAAACCAAAAGTCAGAAGAACCTCATAAGTACATCCAATGGATATTAATTTGGTGGGTACTGAGGTCCCCAGATTTCTCTCCTGGCTTTAGTGCAGGGAGACAAGTTCCAGACTTCATTTGCTTATGGATTTGACGCTTCTTGACTACACAGAAATCACTCCAGGATGGGGCTATTTGGACCATCAAGGAGGGTCCTTGGTGTCTTGTGGTGGGTGAGAGGTAAACCCACTTTGGGAGACAGCCTTATTTAAATGCACTTTTTAAAATCTTTAATGAGGCACAATTGAAATGTAATAAGCTGCATGTATACAAGTATACAGTTTCATGAATTTTGACATACTGTACTTGAGAAACAATTGCCACAATCAAGAAAGCGAACATTTATAATACTCAAAATTTTCCCCATGTCTTTTTTATAATCTATCTCTTTAAGGTAGAGTTAGCCCCGCCTTAGATGACCACTGATCAATTTTCTGTCATTATAAATTATTTTAAATTTTTTAGAGTGTTAGATAAACAGTCATATAATGTGTATGCTTTCTCCCCTGCCCCTCAGCTTAATGTTTTTGTTTTATCCATATTGTTACAGGTATAAATATTTCATCACTTTTGATTGCTGAGTAGTATTCTGTTGTATTCTTATACCCACATTTTGTTTATATGCTTGCCTGTTGCTGGACTTTAAATTGATTGCAGATTTTGACTTACAAAAAAAGTTTTCGTGAACTTTTGTGTGTACTTTTTTTTGTTTTTCACTTAGGAAAGTATCTAGAAGAATGACGGCTTTGTCTGGTGGTAACACATATATTTAAATTTTTATGAAACTGTCACATAGTTTTCAAAAGTATTTTTACCATTTACTTTCCTAACCAGAATATCTGAAAGCTTCACATTCTTGACCTCCTTGCTTTTGGGTGAGCTTAAGTTTTTAAAAATTTTAATGATACCTCATTCTAGTTTTAATTTGTATTACTCTGATGATTACTAAAATTGAGCACCTTTCATTTGCTTGTAGGTCATTGATACATAATAATCTGTGATGAGTTGACTAAGAATTTTTTATTAGGTCATTTGTGCAGAGTGGTATTATACAGTTGTAGAAAGCTTCATATGTTCAGACAGAAGTCCTTCACCTGACACATGTGTGTAAATATTCTTCCTCAGCCTGTGGCTTTGCCTTTTTCATTTCTTAAATTTTGATGAAGTCCAAATGATCAGTTTTTTTTTCTATTATGGTTCATACTTTATATATCCTGAGGTTGCAAAGATTATGTTTTACCCTATGTCTATGGTTTACCCTAGTTTTATAGTTTAGATTTTTACAATGATATTTATGATTAATTTATTCACAGTGTGAGATAAGGGTTGATGCTCCTTTTCCCACAGAGGTGTACATATGTTCAAGCATTGTTTTATCTGAAAAAGCTTCTCTTTGCCCCATTGGATTACGGTGGCACCACTGTCAAAATAATTGACCATACTCATATGAGCCTATTTCTGGACTCTCTGTTCTGTTCCACTGATTTATGAGTCTTATCTTTTTTGCCAATAGCAAACTGTTTTAATTTAACATAGCTATGTATTAAGTCTTAATATCAGGTAAGTTGTTCCTCCCACTTTGTTCTTAAAATTATTGTGACTGTTGTAGGATTTTTACATTTTCCTATACACTGTAGAGTGTATTTATTAACTTTGACAAAGAGATCTGTTTGGATTTTAGTTTGCATTGCATCAAATCAATGGACTAATTTAGAGAAAGTAACATCTTAACAGTATTGAATCTTCTCTAATTCTACATGCATTTAATGTGAGTGATACTATATGCTTTTAATATGAGTGTTTTGGATACATTTTGTTTAATTCCTAAATATTAATGCATTTTGATGCTTTTCTAAAATAGAGTTTAAAATATTTTCCTTCTAAAATTGTTGTTAGAATATAGAAATACAATTGGTTCTTTATAATTACTTTGCTAAATTCACTAAGTACTTCTTATAGTTGACATTAGCTATAGAGTTTGTAGATCTCTACTCCTATTCCACCTTTTTTTTGATGAGGCTATACCTTGTATAATGATGTTTTTGTTTTGTTTTTATCCAAAATTGACATTAAATTCTGTTAGCTTTTTTATGCTTGTATTGAAATGATTATTTGGTTTTTTCTTCTATTGTCTTAATTTGGTGAATGTATCAATTGATTTTAGTTTCTTAAACTAAGCCCTGTGTCTAAGATAAACCTATGTGATCATAACATACCTTTCTCTAAATACCTCACTGGATTGTATTTCTTCATATTTTGCTAAAGATTTTTTGGTAACCACAATGATAATGTATATTGGTTGATCATTTTCTATACTTGTGATGTTTTTGCCAGAAGGTGTTTGTATTATGATTATAGTACAAACCTCATAAAATAGTTTATGATGTGTTCTTTCTTCTTTGCTTTCTGTAGAGTTGTGTAGAAGTTGGTGTTGTTGGACACTCAGAGAACTCTATTCAACAACTACAGAGCATCCTCTCTTTTCGAGCATGCTTCATCATGGTTGTGTGCTGGGTCATACTCAAGTCTATATACTTACTGACTTTTTATTAGTTGCTCTGTAATCTACTGAGAAAGGAGTGTTAAAATCTGTTTTATTTTGAATTTTATTTCTCATTTCAGTTTATTAGTTCCCCTGTCTCTTTTTCTCTCTCTCTCTCTTTCTTTCTTTCTTTCTCTCTTTCTTTCTTTCTTTCTTTCTTTCTTTCTTTCTTTCTTTCTTTCTTTCTTTCTTTCTTTCTTTCTTTCTTTCTTTCTTTCTTTTTCCTCCTTCTTTCCTTTCTTTCTTTCTTCTTTCTTTCTCCTTTCTTTCTTTCATTAGAAATACATAATGATTGCATTCATTTATTTTGAATCCCTGTTAAGAAGTGCTGGTACACTTAGGGTTTTTGTGTGACTTTTGGAAGGCGATTGCTTCATGAGCACTCCAACTGCATCAGTGGGTTAATCCAGTGATGAGATCATAATCTGATGGCTCTAGTGGGAGGTGATGCAAACTTTGGAGGTGTGGCTTAGTTGAAGGGAGTGGGTGATGGGGGCGTGACTTTATGTACTTTTTCTGATCCATGAACCTTCTTTGGCTCTTTCCTTACTTCCTGTTTGCCGGGAAGTGAGCAGCTTTCCTGTGCCATACCCTTCTGCCATGATGTTTCTGTCTTGCTATTCGTTTTCTGTTGGTTGTACCTGCTTTTCTGTCTTTAGTTGCTCTTGCCATTTTATGTATGTGTCAATCATCTGTTTTCTCAGTATTCAATTTTAATTGCTCTATGAAATTTTTAGTGATACCTATTTGTGTTTTCCTTCATCAGTACTTGCTCTAGGGATCATAGACACATTCTCTGTTTATCACAGTCTGTTTGGAGTAAGATTGTTCCACTTTACAACCCTCGAGCTTTGCTTACTGCCACATTATACCACTTTACCATGATTTATACTTTGGAACAGTAGAAATCATTTCTCTCTCCAGTCCTATAGTGCTACCTCATAGTTTTCTTTGCCACACTTCATCAGCTCCACAATGTAATGTTACATATTTTCTTTAGTCAGTTATCCTTTAGAAAAATTTAAAGAAGAAAATATTATTTTTTTCATTTACCCACATATTTACCATTTCTCTTGATCTCCATTCCTTCCCTTCGATCTCAAATTCAGTTTTACAGCCAGTTGTCTTTCCCATGAAGAACCTCTTTTAACATTTCTTCAAGGACAAGTCTGATGTGTTCTCTTTCATTTATATGAAAATGTGTTTATTTGATGTTGTTTTTTGAGGAATATTTTCTCTGAATATAAAACACATGGTGAAAGGTTTTTTTTTTTTCATCATGTAAATGTGTCTATCTACTGTGTTCTGGGCTCCTATTTTCTCTGAGAGAAATCAGTTTACATTTGTATTACTGTATGCAATGTATTTTTCTTTACATTTGTTCTACTGTATGCAATGTATTTTTCTTTACTTTGCTACTTTCCAACATTTTCCTTCTTCATTTTCAGTTAGGTGACTATTACTTGCCTTGGTGTTGAACTTCTGGACTAGGTCACTGAGATCTTTTAATCTGTATGTTGAATTTTTCCTAACAAATTTGGGAGAGTCTTGGTCATTATTTTTCAAATATTTTTCCTCCACAGTTTTGTTTTTGTTGGACTTCACTGACACACATTTTAGACTGCTTTATATGTTGTATAGTTCACTGAAGCCTTGTTAATTTTTTTCCAGATTTTTATGTTCTTGAGATTGATACTTTTCTGTGGAGGTCTCTGCAAGTTTATTACCATCTCTAATCTGACATATAACCAATTCAGTGACAAAAATAATTTCAGAGATTATTTTTTAATTCTGTACTAGTTTTTTATGTTGTTTCCATTTTCTGCTGAGATTTATTCTATATATTCATTATTATCATTTTTCTCTTTTTTATTAAAATGTTATTAGTGCATATTAGTTACACAGAATAATATGTTCCATTTTGACATATTGGGCTATCAATAGAACACACTTTGATAATTTCCACCCTCCCACTAACTCCTCTTGACTTTCCCTTCCCCCACTCCCTGATTTCTTTCCTCTTCTCTGCTAGTCTCTCCTCTACTTTCAGATTATCTTTTAAAAATGATTATTAGTCTAGATTCTACATATGAGAGAAAATGTGAAATTTATCATTCTGAGTCCAGTGGTGAGGATGCATGGAAAAAGGAACCCTAATACACTGTTGGTGGGAATGTAGATTAGTATAGCCACTATGGAAATCAATGTAGAGGATTCTAAAAAACTAAAACCAGAGCTAATATTTGATCTGGCTTTAGCACGCCTTGGCATATACCTGAAAGAATTAAAGGCAGCACACAATAGAGGGTCCTGTGTACCTATGTTTATTGTGTCACAGTTCACAATATTGAAGCTATTCAAACAGCCTAGGTGCCCATCAACTGACAAATGGGTAAAAAAAATATGGTATATGTACATGTAGGAGTACTTTTCAGTCATAAAGGAGAATTAAATATCACTTGTAGGAACATGGAAGGAACTGGAGATCATCAAATTGAGCGAAATAACCCTTTGCTTCTTTGAACATACAAGAGATGCTTTAAAGATTTTTGTCTTCTCTATCCAACATCTGAGTTATCTGGGGGCTAATTCAATTGACTGACTTTTTCCTTGATTATACACATTTTTCTTATTTCTTTGTATGTCTAATAATTTATGATTATGTATTGGACATTGTGCATGAAATATCATGGAATCATTGTAGTCTTTCATCTTCCTTTACAGAGCTTTTCAAATTAACTTGACTGAAGTAAGACACTCCTGGAGAAGTGATTGAATCACTGGGGTTGTTATACTTATCGGTGGGTAAATCCACTAATGTGTATAGCTGAACGTGATCTTAGGATGTGGAGCCCAGATGGAGGTTTTTCCCCATGGCAAGCCTGTGGAGGATAAATCTCTCATTAGTACTGTTCCCTGTCCTAGATCCTGGCTGCCAAAAAGTGAGCACCTTGTTCCACCAGACTCCTCTACCATGATGTTTCTGTCTTGGAACCAGCCAACCATGGATTAAATCCTCTGAAACTGTGGCCACAGTAAACATCTCCCTTCTCCTTAATTTTGTCCAGCAACTGGAAAACATGTTGCTTTTTGTTCTAGAACACAGGTTGCTATCTATTTTCTTCTCTTTTTATAGAGTGTTGGTTTTGTGCTTTGTTAGGCGAGGCCTGTTCCCTTTCAGTCTTACTTCTAAGATTGACCTTCCAGAATTCTAATGGAAGGCCTGGGATTACAGGCGTGCACCATCCTGTCTGGCTCCATCTACTTTTCGCTTTCTTTTGCTTATTCCGTATATCTTTAATAGTTTGTGTAAAATTTTTGTTGTTAATTGTCTTTATTTGTAGGAGGGTTAGTTTGAATTACTCTAGCATTATCAGAACCAAAATTATGAATATTGTAATTAACTTTTCCCTTAGTATAGTGCTTTCTGTGTTACTAATTTTAGTGAAAGATTTTCTGTTTGACACATTCATATTTAACTATTCCAAGTGGAATCTCTTTGTTCATATATGAAATGAAGTTGTCAAAACATCTTATACAGGATTTGGGGTGACAAAATAGGAGTGCACAGGAGAACCAGATGCTGAACTTCCTGTGGCTCTGACTGTAGGATAGTCTGCCGATAGGACAGTCTCTGACTACAGGACAATCTCTGAAGTAGTTTCAGCCTCAGTTTCTACTCTGTAGCATGAAAGAGTTGAGTTGTATTAATGCTTTTAAAGTTTCTTTAAAATGTCAGAAAGTTTTTTCAGAATCATATGGAAAACACAAGCTACATTAAAGCAAAATACCCTAACTTGCAGAGGGGATAGAATGCAACCTGCTCAGTGAAACTTCCTGTACTCCCTCTTTTGCAGGGGCCTTGCAGTTGCTTTGGGGAACCCCTGCCCTCCAAATTAAAAAAAAATGAAGATCGGATGATTTATAAAAATCTCAATGTGCTTGGGTCCAGGAACGGCTGAAATGTGCATTAGAAAAGTGGCCGCTTTGCCCTGGATTGGATATAGCCAGTTCTCATCTCTGATCTCTCTTCTGTTTTTTCAATTTAACTGACTTCTCTTCCTTACTTCTGTCCTCATCCAGCCACTATGGGAAGGTGTTTGCTGGAAGCTTGTATCAAAGAGATTCCCTAAAATTGTGGTTAGAAGCAGCACCTTGTTACTGCACATGTGAGCACGGCCTGCCCCCACCTGTCTCTACTTTCAGTCTGTAAGATGTGAGCAATACTTGTCTCTACCTAATTGCTCTTGTGTAGGTGGGAAGGAATTAATAAGCTGGAAGCTGCAGCGATCATTTCCAAATTCTTTCTCCATCTGTAAAATAGCAGCAGACAGGCTCAAGAAATCCTTTCTTTGCATTACCAGTTGGTGATTTTTTGGCCTTAAAAAAGCAGCAAAATGAGCAGGTGTTGGGCTCTGCCTACTTCCAGAGAGTGTGGATAACTCCTACAGAGCGTTCCACCTCCAGGCTTGGGAAAAAAGGACCGTGAGGTAGTGTGAGAAATACAACCCACATTATCAGCTTGATCTCCTGCTGTCCCGGCCCTTGTTTCTTCCACCCTTCTCATATATCAACCCTGATGGTGAGTTCTGAAGTCCTTGGGATGTAAATGCAAGTCTGCATAATAGGGCTTGCACATGAGCAATTCCATGGTGGAAAATAATCATAGTTAACATTTCTGAGTATATCATATATCAAATATGTACTAAGTGCTGGTACGTGGATTGTCTTATTTAGTCCTCTTTAATGCCTTTAAGAGGTTAAGCAATAAGAACAAGGACACCAAAGTTCTTGAAGTTAAGAAGTCTACTTAGTGCACAAACTACTAACTGGAAGACACCAGAGTCAGTACTAGAAGCTCCGTGTTCTTCCCCCCGAACCGCTCTGGCCTTGACTGGTGTTACATCCAACAGTTTCTTTGCACTGAGATCTCCCATCTTGTCTCCTACACGTAGACAATGAAGACAGAATTTCCTTTGCTCCTCCTTAAACTAGAAAAAAATAATTAGAGAGGGATCTTCCACTTCCTTTGCAGTAGGGACTTAGTCCTGACGATTAACTCCTTGTAGTGCACGAGTCCCCCAGTAGCACCCCAGTAGTGTCTAAATAAAGAAACTATTCAGACAAGAGTACAGAAAGAGTATTCTTTCTGTCAGAGAATACAGAAAATTCTGACTTTTTTTGGTGGTAGATGCTCTGTGATCAAATAAAATGAACAGTCTTTCAACCTCAAAATAGATTCACATCCATGGTAATTGTGCAGGTCTTTCCCTGTCACATTAGCAAGCTAATTGCTAAAGGAGTAAAAATTTTAATAAAAATTGCCACTCTACTATTTCCTAGGTATTCAGTTTGAACAGGAATTTGGACTTGAAATTTACATGGTTCTTCAGAAAATACTATCTTATCTCTGAAATAAGTGCCATGACATAGGTACAACTTGGTGATTTTTCAAAGATGAAATTGAGTGAAACCCAGATCAGCTATTTAGTAGTTGACACAGTTGCATAACAAGGCAAATAACTCGGATCTTTCAAAGAGATAAGAGCCAAAAATTGAATTTGGAGAAAACAAAAATAAAACAGAACCATTAGGGAGAAATATTGAAAAATTACACTGCAAACCATTGACTTAGAACCCTGAAGACCTGGAGAGGGTCCCGACTTGGTATGCCTGAACAAATCACTTTGGTGTTTCCATTAGGGAACAGATAGATGCTCATGAAAATCCTCCCCAGCCTAATCTGTGATTTATTTCTCCTAGTGATAAAACACAGCTGTATTGGTTTTGTCCAGGATTTCTGAAGATTTTTTTTCTTGAGGAGGTATTGACTGTGGAGCAAGACAGCCTGAGTCCACTGCTTAGAAACTATGATGAGACTGTGGCAAATTATTGGCCTCACTGTGTCCTAGTTTTCCCATCCGTAGAATGGGAATATTAGTAGTGCTGATTTTATTGGGTCATTGGGTGGATTAAATAAGTGAACATGTCAAGTTTTAAAACAACGAGTAGTAGATGCTAAATACTATAGTAAGGGATGGCTTTTAATACTGCAATAATGCTACTGTTGCTGCTCAGTGGCATTTGGAATAGATTGCAGATTTGCTTTTAAGACTAGGAATTCTCTCATGTCCTTGGGGAGTGAGGCTTAGAATAGCACGTGCAGTTGTATTAATAATCCCCCCAGGAGCAACAGGCCAGTCTTCACGTTACCTGCCTATATACATTCACACCCGCAAAGACTGACTGCTCTTCCCAGACTCTTAGCAGCTCCTGACAGATGGCAGGTGGGTGGCAAAGCTCTGTCTCCCGTCACTCATGGAGGAAGCTAGATCTGCCTCAATTTCCTGATTCCATGATATCTGATGATATGCACAGTGATTAAGAATAGAGAGTCTGTGTGTGAGTCCCAGCTTTGTTAATTTCCTAGCTTTCTTTCCCTATAGCAAGTTATTTACCCTTTCTGTTCCTCTGTTTCCTAACTCTACAGTGCAAATGCTAATAGTTCCTGCTTAATGGGGTGGCTGTGCTGTACCATATGTGAAGTTCCAAGAAGATATCTGCATATTTGTTGAGTATATAGGAAATGTTATAATCACTGTCTGATTAGTATATCAGCTGAAGAGAGTTTTTGCTATATGACTCTGGAAAAAATCAAGGACCACATTCTCATAAATAAATCCTGATTATAATTATTTTATAGCTGAGAAAATATCCACATATTTACTCACAAATTTGAAGTGGATGACTGACGATATTTTTAAAAATAGCGTAATAATACAAGTAGAATGGACTCTCCGAGTTGGAAAGAGCTCCAGTGGATGTCTAACCCAACCAGCCTTCCATGCAGACGTTCCCCCAGACAACCTGTCAGGCACTTAGCTGGCCATATAGACTAATGGTGGAGAGAATTTAATTTTACTCCTGTTGTTTTTGGTGTCTCTGTCATATGTGATGGTCAATCCCATACCAGAGTACTATGCCCAGCACGAGGGGGCACATTTATTGCAGTGGTTTGCTAGTCAGAGGGTATTATGTGGCTTATTGGAGTATAAGTGAGAAATCTAGTTTCTTCTGATGCTTTGTTTTGCAGGTCCTACTGGACTGCTGGACACAGCCAATAAAATTGAGTGAGATGAAAAAGAGTGCTCATGTTTGCGTACTAGATGCTTCTCTGAGAGGATCATTGAGAAACAGATTGAATAGTGAGGCCTGTCAGGCACAAACTTTGGAGTGAGATAATTTTGGTGCTAGAAAAGACCTAGGAAATGATCCAGACCTTAAAAATGATCCCCAAATGAGAAAAAGGTGCCAGAGAGGTTAAGGAAATCATCCACAGCAGCTAGTTGATGCAGAGTTAGGGTCCTTTCTATGATGTCTCTGGTTCTTGAGCTGGACCCTGGAGACAGGCTGTTTTGGTTCAAGTCTTGGTTTTACCCCTTGTTGGTAGTGTGACCTTCAGCCATTTGTGGACTTCTGTTTGTCTTAGTTTTCTCATTTGGAAAATTGATATGATGGTAGAAGTTTTGTGTGAATTAAATGTGTGTCAGGCAGTTAGAATAGATCCTGGAGCAGAAAAAGCACTTGTTAAGTGTTTGTTACTATTATTAGTTTTCTGGGGAACCTCAGTAATGCCAGCTCTATACCAGAGAATAAATATTTGGACCTGGCTGGTATTTAAAAGTATTTTTTCTCACTGAAAAATATGGATTTTTATTTCTTCTTAGCTTCTGATTCAGAAGTCATCTTCGGAACTCATCTGCAAATTAATAACCATATCCTTCTCTGGAATCACGATGTGGCTTTTGTATGGAAAAGAGACCAGTTAAAAATTTGTTCTTTGGGGCTGGGGATTTAGCTCAGTGGTTAGAGTGCTTGCCTAGCAAGTGCAAAGCCCTGAGTTCCATCCCAGCACCAAAAAAAAAAAAAAAAAAAAAAAAATTGTTCTTTCTTTATGGTTTCCAATTCACAGTCAACAAACACATACAGATTAATCTGTATGTCTGGCACAAAGAGGAGGCCTGGCTGTAAGAGTGGGCAGTTTGGTGCATACAGGACACAGGGGTGATCAGCGGCTGGATGGGCAGTGCCCCTCAGTGTGGGAGCAGTGCTGGCAAAGGAAGACAGAACACTGTCTCATGGCACTTGGAAAGTGCAGTTACCCCGATCTAAGGGATCAAGGAAAGATGTTCCAGAAGAAGTAGAGTCTAGTCTGAGGGCTCAACGATAGGTCTGTCTTGACCAGTTGAGATGCGAGTCTGGTTGGAGAAGAGTATCCCAGACTGAGGAACCAGCATGGCTGTCTTTGGGAGCTCGGGCTTGGGGCAGCATGGGGCACTCACCAGTTTATTCAACACTTAACAAGTATTCGTTAAGCGCTTACTGTGCAATAGGTTTTGTTTTACAAAGCGGGAAGATGTCAGTTAACAAAACAGGTGATTTCTTTATTTTCATGGAAGTTACAGGGGAGAACAGAGGGACAAAGATTAGTTCTACGGAAGAGAAGTAGTCACGGGGGGGGTGAGGAGTGAAGCCCATTTGAAGTGGCAGTCGCACTCATAACTGACTGTGAAGGAGCTCACTAAGCAAGCTTCTGAGGGAGGTGGAAGGAACATCAAAGGCAAATAACTCAAAAGCAGAAACTATCTTGGCATGTTGGATAAACTGAAAGGGGCTTAGTGTGCTGGTGTGGGGAAAGTGAACGGATAATTCAGAGTGTTTTTTAACTCTTTGTTGCTGAGATTTAAAACATTTGTAGTCTAAATGAGTTAAAACACATACACAATGAGTCTCTTTAAAACTAAAAGATTTGGAAAATCTTATTTGCAAATATAAGATCTGATTGAAATATATAGTGTATGTTTAACTTTTGAAAATTATTACACTAAAAGACACATTGCCATTAGTCCCTGTTGTAAGACTCCCCTCACTTCTGATCCACTTATGCCATCGTTCTTGCTATTTTCTGAGGCAGTTCTGGGGGTCCACTTTAATGAGTGTCTTTACAAGGTGTGATCAAAATATGGGGATTGCTCCTGTTGAGGGGTATCTAATGGAAGGCAGGCTCATGGAAACAGGACGGTGTGTCCTCATCTATCTTATTCGCGGGTTCTTTTCCAGCTTCTGCTTCTTTTCCAAAGTCAAAATGACCATGAATAGTAAATAGTTTGAGTCTAGTCAGGGCACAGAGGCAGCCACAGCAGCACAACTAGACAGGAGAGAGGACTCGTAGAACTGTTTCAGAAAATGTCAAGAATGATGAGATAAGTGTGTTTAAAGCGAAGAGGACTGTTTCGAGGAGGATTAATGTCAAGACGTCTTTTACGGTAATATGTTTTTTAAAAAATATAAGCATTCACTGTGTTTTCCAATCACATTGCTTATCTCTTCCCAGAAGTGGGGCCTGGCTCTATGTTTTAATAAATGACATGAAGTAATATTTCCCATAGAACCGCACATAAGGAAAAGGTGCTCGTAAACATCCTGTTCCCAATTATGACTCTTAAAGCAATATAACAAGTCAGCAGGGCTGCCTGCCTCCCCTGCCATGGCTCATGGTGTTGACGACAGTGTCCCTGTTCTTTCTCCGAGTCTTGTCACAGCTGTCTATTTCTAATTCCTTTCATGGGATTTCACTCTTTGTCTCACCCCTTTGGACCCCAGCAACTGTTTCAGAGATGCCGCAAGCCCTGTCTGTGCAGCTGGGACTTGCCGAATGAGGGCTGAATGTCCACGATCTTCTCTTGGTTTCGGGATTGTCTTTCTCTGTGTTGGATCATGGAGGCCACACGGGACTCATGGATCTTGTTTGTTCTCAGTTAACAGCTTCGGGGATGATGAAGAACTGTTCACATCTTCTGGCAGCGATGAGGACGTGATCAAACAGTTTGAGATTTCTGTATCCCGGTCCCAGAGTTTCCGTGCTGGACGGTTTGAGAAAGGAAGGCCCAGTGGATTGGAGCGGAAACCAAAAGGCAGGCGCCTGCTCTCTACCCACGAGGACAGTGCCGGCGTGTCTGCCTGTGAAGGTATCTTTGTGGCGCATTTTTCCTTTGTGCAGACTAGGGACGGTCAATGATGGTAATGTTTTCTGAGTATTTAAATGCTATACTGCATATCTGAGTCCAGAAAGGAAAAGAAAATGAGGCAGAGTAAACCAGAAAGAGGATACAAAAAGAACAGCACAGTACTTCTGAGTGCTTTTCTAAACAGAGATTACGCCTAGAGCCCTCGGCAGATGTGAGCTCCAAACAGGGAAGCGCCTGAGAAGTGTGTTTAGTAAGCTACCACAGCTGTTACACACCCACTGTCATGGCCTGGTCTCAGTGGTCTTGCTTCTCTAGTCTTTTTCTTCTTTCCTTCTGGTACATGGGGGCAGTCTAACCCCTGGGGACACAATATTCCTTTTCCTTGTTTTCAACACTAGATAGAGAAGAAGAAGTGAGCACAGAAACTGAAAAAAAAAGATGGAAAGAGAAGAAATTTGGATTTCATGATGAGGGGAGGGTGGGTAGAAAACGTACAAATGGGGAAAAAGAATTAACAAACAGAACCTTGTCTTTTGCTAGGGCAAGTTTGCTACCCTTCCTTTAGTATGACTTATTACTGTGAACCAACATAACATGTTAGTCATTATGTTTTTAGCACAAGGTGAGCTAGTAAGTGTGGGCCTGATGTAACCCAGCCACTTTCCGTGACTGTGGACCCTCCGCTGGCTCCTCTCTCCCTCTGTTGGTCTTGCTGTTTCTCTGGTGTTACACAGAGCTCTCCTTTCTCTCCACTGATAGGACAGATGTTAGCTAATGAAAGTTAATAGCACTGATTCCCTGGGAGTCATTTGTTTAATTCTAAGGCTAATGGCTCCATTTCCCAGAAGCCCAAGGGTCTGGGTTCTGATTTACACCACTGGCCAATGTTCCTAGACTTGTGACAACCGCCTAACCTGTGTCCTTCCTGGAATTAGCGAAAATTTATTTCTTGTAACAACTGGTAATTATGAATTTTTGCCAGGTAGAGATAGAAAAGGTAAAATTTTCTCTACTAGAGAGAAGAAACTGTCTACTGTATCAAATGAATAACTTGTAAAATTTGAAAGAAAATCAGCAGGATTTTCATAGGAGTAGGTACGTGCTAAATGTTAGGTCATCAAATGCCATGGAAATTTTAATGTAATTTTTATTGCTTGATTATTTTCTTTCATTTATTTTTATTCATCTTTACATTTGTGGATTTATTTCAGTGTTAAAGAATAATGAAAAGAGACAGCATGCATCCCAGAGAGAATTTTTTGGAGGGGAGGACACATTGTCTATTCATTGAGCTATTTCATTGTACCATAAGTATATTTACTAAAATCACGTTTACCTGTCATCCTTGCTCAGGGGCCATGCTAATCTTCTCTGTGTCATCCCAATTCTAGTATATGTGCTGCCGAAGCGAGCACAGATCAAATTTAATTTTATCAGTTCTTGCGCTTTAAAAATGCATTTGAAAGTGTTGGACGTGAAATTACAGGTCGAAATCTAGGTAAAATCTGCACCACAAATGAGCTACAGGCAAGTTGCCTTATGTTGGATCTTAAGTGAGATCACACTAGATTGGCAGCATATTCCAGGGGCATGCTCTTTTGTCCCGTGTATCTGGTTTAGTGCTACTGCACATTGGTTGTCCTTGAATTACTGATAACATCACGGAGGGTTTATAAGTGATCTGAATCAGAGGCTGAGTGTGAGGGTTTTAGGCATGAAATGTGGGCTTCAGAATAATGGTTCACTCACTGGGTTTTCTTTCCAGTAACATTATTTTACAAATTAAGAATGGTTCATTTTTATAATTTTTCATAAAAGCTCAACCTTATCTTCTTGGTAACATAAAGAACAAACAGCTCAATTATCCCCAGAACTCAATTTTGTTTGGAATGATATATCAATAATGCTCCAACCAAAAAAAAAAAAAAAATAGAACCAATAGAAGCACATGCATAAGTCTACCAACACTTGTATAAAAAAGTGTGTGTGTGTTTCATCTGTATTTCAAGAGATTTCATTGCAAAGAATTGGCTTATATGATTGTGGAGACTGGCTAGGCCTGGAAATATAGAGCCCCAAGTACATAGGGCAGGCTGTCAGGAAGAGTAGGCTCCTTGCCTCAAGTGTGAGCTGAAGCTTCAGTTCTTAGGCCGGATTTCTTCTTCCAGAAGGAAGGCTCGGTGCTCTTACAGCCTTTCAAGTGAGTGTATAGGATGATCTCCTTCCTTAAAGTCAACTGATTATGGGCTTTAATCATATCTACAAAATACCTTCGCAGCAGGAAGGATGAAACATGAAGCTGAGGACCACAGATGACAAGCCAGCATCTTTATATGTGGCTGATGATGGGGTAGAGGGTTTGGGAGTACAACAGAAAGTAATTGTATCACGAGGTTTTCGTCCATCAAAATAGGATATGAACTAACATGCTGAAGAATTCCTCTGATCAAATAAATAGCGTTGATGTGACATAATTACAACCGAAAATTTCTATGAAATTTCAGAGAATACATTTCTCTGAAAACAAACACTTACTTTTGCGTATGTGTTTAAGGTGACATGGTTTTCTTTAATTCAAAGCCTTTATGGGAATTTAAAGGCCTCTTTCACTTTCCACTTCCTTGCAGCTGCCTTGAGCCCAGATTTGCTTTTCTTATTCATTACTTGCTTGTCTGTCATGGAAAATGGTTTGTTACATTAATATAGTTCTGTTTTTCAGCTATGAATAACATTTCAAGGCTTAATGTAGCTGTTGAAAATTCCCTTACTACCGATCTAGGTATTATCACCACAGGAGTTAAAGTCATGAGACGGTTTTATGGGGGTAATTTCTTGGCAAATTTAAGTTTTATGCTGACATCCTGCTGGGTGCTACATACACTGATGGATGACCCACTGTTTAGTAGGATATTTTACTGTTCATGTATGTGAGGAATGGGTGTGCTAATTAGAGATTTAGAAGAAAATTCTGCTTTATGTTGTAGGTTTGGCATGTGGAGTTCCCCTCGTTCTGTCATGTGGCCTCTTAAAGTGTGTTTGCGAAATAACTATGAATGTAAAAGTATGAATGTAAAATTTTCATAGTGTCTTAGGAAGCCCGAACTGAATTATTAAGACTAACAAGGCTGATAGGGAACTTCTCAGTGTCGTGCTGTGGTTTTGCAAGATTCCAAATTGGGAGTCTGAGCTTGTGCCACAAAGGACTGCATCTGCCTGAAAATGTTTCTGTTTGTTCTGTAGAGGGATAATGTGTTTTGTTTTTTTTTTTTTGGTGCTGGGGATTGAACTCGGCCCTTGTACTTGCAAGGGATAATGTATTTCTGAGTTAGAATTCTTACCGTAAATGTGTTATGTGCTGTCAGATAAGCCACTGTCACCTACACTCCGTGTTGCTGCACAGCTGGATGGTTCAGACACTAATCACCTGGCCAGGCTCAGGGTCACTAAGAACCAGCAGCAGACAAAGACTCTGTAGTAGATGTGTGTGTCCTGGTGTCTTCAAGGAGCCCACATTCTAGCTGAGGCTAGAAGATTGACGAGGGAAATGCTAGTGGCTGTGCAGGGTGTGCAGAAGAGCTGTATTTATGACATCAACATCACCCTCCCATTCACTAGTCCTGTCCGAAGCTCTAAGGATGTGGGGTGCTGGAAGGGGCTGGAGCCCAAAGAGAAAATGCATTTTACCTATTCTGGGTGTCTGGGGTAAACCAGGGTGGAGGTTGTTGTTTAGCAAGACTGTCAGTTTTTCTTTATCATCTGAGGGCAACATCAAGGGTGAGGAACAGGATCAACAAGGGAAGGAGGAGGTACAGAAAGAGCAAATCTAACACTGAAGTCAGGAGAAACATTGACTCTAAAGGAGTCAGGGATGACTCGGAAGACCCTGGGGCTTTGGGTGGACAGGAAGGAAAGGACAGGAGGAGAGTTTGAGCACCGCTATAGACAGAAAATACACAGTGGCATTCTCACGGGCCGGTGAGGCCAGCAGTGACAGTGACACTGGCTAGCAGTACACACTGGACTTTGCTAGGCTGGATGAGGCTGGGTCAGGCCAGACAGGTAAGCAAGGCTGATCTCTGTGGAAGGTGTGTAGCTGCCATATAGGTATTATTTTGTGTGTTGACAGTGACTATCTGATGGCCTCAGAGAGTCTGAATATTGTTCAGGGTCTTAGGGCAGAGACAGAATTAAACCCAGATCATCTTAATCCAATCCCAGCATTCTTTCAGTGGATCAAATAGGACTTTTTACCTGGGAGACCTGCTGAAGGCCTTTGAGGAGAGGGTGACACAGTGAGGGACAGAGAGAGAAGGCGTGGTAAGGGTCAGGAGGCCTTGTGAGCTGCACATTAAGTTACTATTTTTGCTCTGTAGATCCATTCCTGAAATCTGAGGTGATTATAAGTGCCAACAAAATGCTTTTTCGCCCCTTTAACATAAATGTCCATACTTTATACTCATATTATTATGAAGGATTAAACTTAGTTATAGCTTACATAAGGAGTTTTTTTGATTATAAGGACTGAGATTACCCACCGTAGGGGTGGAATTATGTTTCTGTGGGTGTTATTGGTGTGGGTTTTGTTTTTGAGGTCTTAATCATTATGATTGAAATTGCTCAATTTTTCTAGGTAAAAAGGTATAAAAATGTACTTGAAATAGTATGCTTTTGCAAATTTAGATTTGGACGGAACCAGTCAACTGAGCTATTCTGAGATTCTGTCTTGCGAAGATCACCCCGTCTCCACCCTCTCACAGTCCTTGTGTGAAAGAGGGGATACCAGGTACCATGACACATCTCATCAAGACACCAGTGTGGTCCAAAGCCTCCGTCGTCAGTCCACCGAGGGCAGCTTGGAGGTGGAGACAGCTTTTAATACCCGTGGATTGGAAGATTCCTACGCCACTGACGGCTCCTCTGTGTGGAGTCCAGAGGTGAGTTCTTCGATTTCCATTCTTTGCTTTAGCAGTGTGTATGGATCTGTTTCCTCTCCCCTTCCTTCCCTTTTTCTTCCCCCACCAAATTTCCCAAGAAAGGAAATACTACCTTAAAAAATAAAGACTTCAATTTTGTATTTAAAATAAGCTTTTAGAAGCCCAAAGCTCTTGTGCATGTCAGTAAAAGAATCATAAATAAGTTTCTTTCAAAATGGATGCAATTGATGGGAAAAATAAAAAAGAGCGACAAAATGGACTCTCACACAGGCTTTTTTTTTTTTTTGTGGTGCCGGGGATCAAACTCAGGCCCTTGTGCTTACAAGGCAAGCACTCTAATCACTGAGCTAAATCCCCAGCCCCTCAGGCTTATTTTTATACAAAGGAATTTTTATTTTTTTGTAGAAACTAATTTATTTCCTTTATGGTTTTATTTAAGTGGAGTCTGTTTTATTTGCCAAAAATCATGCGTTATAATTGTTTGAAGTGAAAATTATTTGAGAATTTAATTAAAAGAAAATGACTCTCTGAATGAATTTGTATATAATATTATGATGAAGAATTCTGATTTCATTTTATTTTGCCTTTGTGATGCCGAGAGTTGAACTCAGGTTCTTGCATGTGCTTGGCAGTATTTACCACTGAGCTACATCCCCAGCCTACTGAGGATCTTGAGGTGTTAGTATATTCATTAGCTTTCAGTCGTGGGAAAGTCTAAGAGATGGCATTAATCTGTAATGACATTCTAACTGTCAATGTTACTTTTTGGAATAAATCTCTGGTGAAAGATACTTCTTCTAAATTTCTCTGCTATGACTGGAGGGGATGGTGGTAGTAGCTACTATTTATTGGGGGAACAGTTTTTACTCTCCATGTACCATAAGAAGAAATTTATAAGCATTGTTTCACTGATAGACATTCATGGTTATTTTTCATTAGAGAGATGCTTTCTATGATGATTCCATGACATTGGAAGGTATTAAACAGTGGTTTATATATAATACCTAACTTGAAATTAATTTTAATGAGTATGCAAAACTTTTGCGGAGACTGAAGAAGAGAGCGGTGAATGGATTTGATTTGTATCAGTCTGAGAAAATAAACAGGATGAAACTCTTTTTGAGATGTGGATAGCCATGGAAAGGCAAAAGAAAACTGCAGAAATCATGTTCCCAAGACTTAGTGTTGACACATTGGGGGTGTGCAGGGAGCATGGTAGAAGTGAGGTGCATTCCTGCCAAGGACCAGAAATGGTAATTCAGATATGTGGTTTGTGGCTTGTTAAAAGCAGTACTTCCTGTAGAAGCACCCAAAGCCATTAACCTCATCACTTTTTTAAAAGAAAAGAAGAAAAAAGTCTGCTTCCCCATCATTTTATCGCTGAGTCATATCAAATCCTATACAGCAACATTTAAAAATATTCTTTTTGTTTCCTCACCACAAAAACAATACACAACTATTTACCTGCCTATTGATACTCTCTCTCCTTGATAATTGTGCCATTAGGCCTGGAATTGCTGTCTCCCGTTTACCTGTCTCCCCGAGCTTCAATAGAAGACTTGTGTTGAGGGTACTAAGTGTTCCCTGACTCCAAAAATACCCAGACATCTCTGTGTGCTCCATTCAACCTCCTGTCTATTTTGAGACGAAAACTGTAATTTGGTGCTCCTGTAGCAGAACTTCAAACCAGCTCAGAGGCAGTTCCTGTAACTGCTCCTCTGCAGGCTGAGCTCGCCTTTTAAGCATTGATTTATTTGCCTCTTAGCTGTGTTAAGAACCCTGTCTTCCCTCACGTATCTGGCACCGGGAACGTATCATGGGTCCATTTACTTTGGGCCACACAAATGACATCAACACTATCTTACTAAAACAGAAAAGCTTTTCAGTTTGACAGGAAATCTTTAAACCGATGAGGGTTTTGACAATTTGATGCAAGTATGCCCATCTTAAAGGAAAAACCAGGATATTAGAGCTGAAGGAATCATTTATTTTGTCTCGGAAGGAAACCAGTCATGCAGTGGGACTACCTGCCAGGCTGATGGGCTTTTGAATGCTGCTCTTCAGTGCTGGCAAAAGCCTTTGACTTTCTCCTGCAGGCCTGGGGCTTGGCGGGGAAGACTGTAGGAGGGTGGCTGGCGATTCTGAGTACACAGGGAGACAGGTGTCCTACTTTGCGTCTCTGCTTTTCACTGATTAATTGGTTGGCCTTGAGAAGTTAATTAAAATCTGCCAAGTGGGGATAAGAATGAAGAGATTTTTACCTAGCAGGAAGGTCGAGTGGATTAGTGGTATTAGCAGTACCCACTCCAGGAGCTCCTTCAGTTGCCTGGCGATAGGTAATGTGTGTTGAAATAATTAATTGCTATAAAAATACCAACCCTCACAAATCTCTGTCTCAAATCAAGCCAGGAAGGGACTGCAAAGCCCAGTTCTCGTAGGTCCTGGCTTGGATAGGCCCCGCCCCAGCCTGGCTGTTGGCTGGAGCTGTGTCTTCCTCAGGCTTGTTAGGTCAGTCATTAAGGAACCCTCCGTGGGACTCTCCAGAAACCTGCAGTGATCAAATGGAGAGGTCCTTATTAACTAGAATATTTTTACCTCGGCATGGATTTGATGGCAAACTAGAAACTGTTAACTAATATTAAGAACCATTCTAGAAGGATGTGAAATTCACAGGAGTCTTTTCAAACCTTCATCTTCTAGCTACTTCCCTCTGCATCTCACACATCCAACATACATGTGGACACCTATAGTGAAGGGTTGGGGGAGGAAACTGAAGTCCTTATGGTTCCATGTAGGGCAGGAACTTTGAGTCTACAGTTGAGAAGAACTCTGAACTCAGACTTCCAGGGTGTGAATCTTGGGTAATCCTGCCTGGCATGTGACCATAATGGGGGTGGGGTGGGGATAGGGTTAGTTGTTCATCCTTTCTAAGCTTTAGTTTTCTCCAGGAAATAAAGATATTTAAATAACTACCTCATTAAGTTGATGTCAATGTTTTAAAAAATAACGTTCCTTAGTTAGGTTCTGAAGTATAGCAGTACTCCCTACTTTGTTAGGGAGTGCAATCCCAGGGAACAAGAGTGAATGATGGGCAGTGAGGCAGAAAGAAAGAAGATCTTGTGTGAGGATGCACCACTGAGCAGGCCACCACAGAGTATGAATAATTTCTTTCTCTTGTGGGCCTGCACTCCAAGAAGCTGTATAAACTAAGTTCAAGAGGCCTGGCCAAGGGAAGAAAAGTCGATAGTTGCAACCCAGCATACTCTGGAATTTACATAAATTGTGAAAGCAGAGTTCCACTAGCTTTCTTAGCCTCGGAATGACAGGCCAATGGTGACAGCTGAGAAATATATTTGATGAGCAGGAAATAAGATTTCATTAGGTTGCGCTAGGCTGAAGCCACTTAGAGTTCAGACAGGCTATGCCTGTAGGGAAAGATACACCAAGGGGTGAGGCCACGGAGATCTGAAATGTTTAAGAGATCTGGCTTTTATAGTCTATAAAGGACTTGGTATGGCACCTGGCATAAGGAATAGCTTAGCAGATGTTAGCCGTTGTTACTTAGGTCTAGGTGAACAATATAGAGATGCTCGAGAGTAGGCTAAAATAGATGAGGGTTTTAAAAAGAGACAAAGGGGTTTGAGAGAAGACTCTGACTTGATTTTTGAGTTGGTCTAACTCCTTGGAGACTGCTTCTGGTATTATATATACACTAGTCAGTTGTATTCAGAAATCTCTATAGCAACCGCTTTTATCACTGCAACCAAGAACCTCTGAATAGAAACACTCATATATGAAGGCATGCTCGGAGGGAACATATAAGAAGCTTCCCTGTTTTACAAGAAATCTGAATTTTCTTGGCAGGTTAATTCGAATGTTAAAAGAAAAGGGCATTTATTAGATGTCTACACTGTCTCGAGTCCTTTACTTTTCACGACATCCCTATTCAGTTGAGGAAAGCAGAACGTGGAAAGGATTAAATCACATGCCAAAAGGCGTAGAACTAGTAAGTGAGAAGACCTGGCCTTCCTAAGGATGTTTGGTTCCAGAGACTCATGTACTTCCCCTTGATCTCTGTGGGAAAGTTTCATCGATGAGTGCTCATTTTCAGGTGTTTTATTATCATTTTTAAATGAAGAGCTCTATAAATTAGTAAAGTCTGATGTGCAATTGCATAAATAAGAGCTAGTTTATACTACGAATCAATGCAAAGGTTGGTTACAGGCAAGAGTCATGCCTTCAGAGGAAAATTAAAATTATGTCAACAGTATTTATAATCAGTGAGTGGTTCATTGTAATAAATGCAGTTCAGCACAGTTTCCCCAGCGGGAGCCTCAGATCTGAGGCACTACAGTGAATTGCTGTCCCAGGGTGATACTCCATTAAAAGAAGATATTTGGAAATAGAAATCACTGGTCTGGTAGTGGGCTCAGATAGTTATGGAGTCTAGTTTGAAGCAGGCATTTTCCTGTCTTTTAAACCTCACAATAATAATCTGTCAAGTAGGCATATTGTTGGTGTGCCGTTTTTAGCTATAGTGCACAGAGGCTGGGCTGTCTGTCCAGGGCAGAGCAAGCTTGTCAGTGGTACAGTTGATTTCAGTTCAGGTGTTCCGGTTTCAGGCCCAGTATTACATTTTGTTATGTGGCTGCTGGTGATATTCTCGACCTTTTTATTCAAAGTGTGATCTGAGTCTAGTATCCTTTTAAACATTTTAAAAATCTTAAGGTCTACCCCAGACCTACAGAATCAGAATCCTCTGGTGGTTCAGGTCCATGAGAAAGTTTAAGAAGTAAGATCTAAATGTTTGCCTCCCCACCGTACCATGCAAATATGCTAAATGATCACCTGCCCAGGACCCCATTAGGATTTCTGTCTGTAGGAGGTTCTGGCTGGCAAAGAACAGGCCTAGGCCGAACCATTTCTCCCGGGGACTCAAAGAAAAGTCGCCTGTTGGCAATTGCTTGGTTGACTGCACTTTAGATTTAATGTCTCAGTTGGTTTCCATGATAGCGGGCAATTGTGCTTTTTTGAGAGCCGGAGTATATGAAAACACTTCGCAAAATATAAAAGCTTTATTTATTCATTCCGAAAACATTTGTGAAGGCTTACCATATGTCAGACACCGTGCCCTCCAAGAATTCACAGTTTAATGGAGAGCAATCCATAAACAGACCTTGCTAACGCAGAAGGTCACATGCTGGCAGCCAGAAAGCACAGGACCCGCAGGGGCACCGAGGGGCATGGACCTGCCAAAATGCAATTAAGCATCATTATTTCCATTCCTAATCTCTTTCTTTTCCTGCAGCAGGAACAGGACAGGGCCAGTTTGCAGGTGCCCTCCAGGGCCCTGGAGCCCATCTCAAAGTGCGGCGACCTAGAGGTCGTCTTTGAATACAGAGTTGCAACCCAGAAGCTCACAGTGACCATCAGGAGGGCACAGGGCCTTCCAGATAAGGATCGAAGTGGCGTCAGAAACTGGCAAGTTCACGTCGTGCTGCTGCCTGGTAAGAAACAGAGGGGCAGGACCAGCATACAAAGAGGGCCCAACCCTGTCTTCAGGGAGAAGGTAACTTTCGCCAAGCTGGAGCCCAGAGACATGGCTGCCTGTGCTGTTCGCTTTCGCCTGTATGCTGCCCGTAAGATGACCCGAGAGAGAATGATGGGAGAGAAAGTCTTCTGTCTCAGCCACCTGTACCCAGAAGAAGAAATGAAAGTGACTCTGGTCCTGGAGCCAAGGAGCAGTCTAAGTGTGAGTGTGTTAAATGGCGCTGCTAATGTGTGGTGTTTGAAGACCTGGGATTGTCGATCCTTGATTTAGTACATTCAGCTGTGGATTCAGAGACCTTAATTTAATTTTCCAATTGGCTCTCTTCATCTTTACAAGCCATGATTTGCACTTCGTGGTATGACGGGTCCTTCGTGCCTGTCTTCCTGATAACCTGGTGGGTGCATTCCCTATTCATTTTAGGAAATGACAGCAGTAGTGTGGTAAAGGGCAGGGAACAACCCAGAGGGGCAGATGGCTTCCTCACTGGTGGGTTAGTGGTCTACCCGTCCCACTCCCAGTGTGCATTATGGTAAATCTGATAGATGGGATTTCAGAGGGAAGACTCCTAACAAGCATGAGAGCAACTTACAACAGCAGCCCTGATCTCCAGCTATTCTGAGGCCTCCACATACGGACCGGGCTTCTCCCATGTGTCGCATTCTCTACCTACTCAGGGTTTCAAGAAATCACACCATAGCTTGTTTGTGTCCAAGACAGGCAGCCCACTGGTGCCGTGGATTATATGTCAGCTTGCGTGAACATCTCCTTTTGAAAAACTGTGAGAGATCGGGAGAGCTATGGGTTATTGGGGCCAGTCAGTCAGTTATTCATTCAAAGATGTTTCCTGTCAGGTGCTGTTGGGGCAAAGCAAACTAGACAGGTGACGCCTCTGCCCTTGAGGCGCTTACAGGGCACAGAGGAGGGTGCCAGTGAGCAAACCAAGGTGGGTGAGGGGAGGAAATGACAGAGGCTGCTGTTTGTTTAGAGGGACTGGGGAAATTTCTCTGAGGTGATGATGTATCAGAGCTCAAGCTCTGAGGGGAAAGAAGCCGTGATATGTGGATGCCGAGCATTCCTGACAGAGGGAACGGTGCGGGAAGGCACTGGGAGGAGGCGAGTACTCGCCGTCCTTGAGGAAGAACAAAGGAAGGTTGGAGCGTGTTGGTGAGAGATCCACCCATTCGATTTTTAATAGTGTCTCTGCATCTGGAGACCTAAGACCCTGTGTTTTTGCCTCCCTAAAGCTGTTACTTTCTGTCTTCCCTGTCTTGCCTGGAAGCAGTGGCATCCTTTTTGTTGTCAGAGTCAAAATCTCAGACATCATCTGTGACATCTCTCTCTTCTACCTGAAACTCTTTTTTTTTCCTAGTTTTTAGTTGGTTTTTTTTTTGTTTTGTTTTGGTTTTTGGTTTTTTTGGTGCGGGGGATCAAACTCAGGGCCTTGTGCTTGCAAGATAAGCACTCTAACCACTGCACTAACTCCCAGCCCCTTAGTTTTTAGTTTTGTAGTACCGGGGAGTGAACCCAGTGCCTTCACACTGAGCTACAACCCTAGCTTGTTTTTATCTTTTTTTGAGACAAGGTCTCGGTAAGTTATGAAGTTGCCCATTCTGGGCTGGAACTTGTGATCTTCTTGAACCCAGTCTCTGAGTATGCTAAAATTATAGGCATTTACCAACATGCCCAGCACCCACACGAAACCTTACAAATACTGTCTTCACGGACAACCAGAACCTGGCTGTCTGCTGGGTTGTTGAGATAGACTCCTGGTTGTCTCCTCCTTGCTTCTGGCCTTGCTCCTCACAGACTACCCTTGATATGGGGGCCAGAATGAGCCTGGGAAAGTATAACCCAGCTTACGTCTCCTCTCTACTTAGAGCTTTGCTTTTCTTAAACTCTGAGAAAAATATTTCTGAAATCGTGGAAATCAGAAGCCACAGGAGAGAAGACCCTGTCCCATAAAGCAGAGGGATAGTGACAATCGTATCCATATATCTCTTGTTGTCAGGCTCTGTGCTCTGTATTAGGGGCCCAATGAAGCCAGTGTGAAGTAAATTTGAAAGTACAAATTATTTCATTCTTCAGCTGTTTGTTGAACAGGCTTCTGTTAGGCCGATGTTAGGCTATGTACTGTGGACTGAGAGATTCACCAGCCACAGCCTGTGTGCACTGAGGACTAACAAGGAATACACGTTCAGAATTTGATGGGAGAGGCAAGTGGCGCACCGACAGGCACCACAGTAGAACCTTCTGCACGAGCGTGGGGGTGGGGTGGCCCTCACCCAAAAGGAAGCAAGTATTTCATTGGTGGATTTTTATCTTCCAGCTAGCGGAGTCTGTAAGGCATTTTTCAAAACTACCCAGTCCTGCATTTTACAAACTGTGTTCCATAAGCCCGGGCTTTTACAGAGATGCCTGTGATTTGGTTAAGTGGATGCTTCCCTGTAGATGTGCAGAATGTTTGGTTCCTTTTATTGGTTTTACTTATTGGGTTCCCAGTAAGGAGTTTTAGTGAATGATTTAAGGTATTGAGAAGAAAAGTTTAAGCAAAGTCCAACGCACTTGTTTCTGGGGGGGAGCAATGTGTCCGGGAGACTGGCTGACCTGCCCCCAGCTAGGGTGACACCTATTCCTGCTCATTGGTGAAAATCAGCGCCCTGATCTACCTTGTTCTTCTCTTCCTAATGTGCCTGGTGGAGAAAGATGGTGCTCAGGAGAAGCATGCATGTGAATATACATGACAGAAAGCTTGGGCTCTTCCTTGGGCTTATCTGGTACCTACTGAGTTGCTGAGATCCACAGTCCATGCATCATTTTCTCATCACACAGTTGTGAAGGTGTTCATTTTCAATGTAATTCATTTCTTTAGGAGGCCGAATTTAGAATTTGATATATACTGTACCTAACAATCTTGAGAAGCAGAGCTAGGAGCCAAATGCTTTATGTGCTGGTCAAGATCTAGTGCCATTTCTTTTATATTTGAGACAGAATGCCTCCTGAATGGCCACATTCATCAAGAGGGTGCAGGAAACAGAAACAAATCTCAGGCTTGGAGTAGATGGGTTCCACAGAGACATTCAGTCACAAATTATGCAGGAGGGAATTTTGGTCTATATTGAATATATTATTAGCTCTCCATGTATCTTGGAAGGCTTGATTTACACTAGTAATAACATCTTTGTTTGTTTTGTCTTTAGAAAGGAAATACTGAATGGAGACAGCTCTTGGAACAAATATGCCAGCTAATAATGCGAGAGGTCTCATCTATGGCTGTACTCCCGAGCACATTGTAATTCACACTGAGTGCGCCGTTAGTAATCTTTGGCAGTCATCGAGATTGGGGCACAATTTCACCAAACATAGTATTGGCTTTTTCTAAAAGAGGAGCGCAGCGTAGGCCAATGGATTCTTTGTTGTTGTTCTCCTCCAGAGTGGAGAGTCTCCGCTCAGCCCATCTGCAGTTTCTCACAGTGACAGCGCTTCATCCACGCAGTCCTTGTCACATGGAGGGGCGCCAGAGCTGCTGGTGGGGCTGTCCTACAACGCCACAACAGGCCGATTATCTGTGGAAATGATCAAAGGCAGCCATTTCCGAAACCTCGCTGTTAACCGAGCCCCTGGTAAGTGTGTCTGTTCCCCTAGCGCTGGTCCTTTCAGAGGCAAGTAGAAGGTTGTGTCTGCTTTCATCTTAACTCTTTAATTTTTACAGTAAAAATGATCTTGGTGTGGCTTAGGCAAATTTTCACAAAGCGATAGCTCTGGATTTCTAAATGGCTTTCTAATTAGACAGAAGGCTTCTACAGTACCTAGGTGGATCTTGACACGAGATAGACTGCCCTGTGTGTCTGTGTTGTTTAAAGGAAAAGAATGATGTCTTTTCGGCCACATAATACGGATGAACAATTAAAAACTTACAGGATGTCCCTCAACTTTAAGGAAGCACAGCTCTGACTTTGGAGGGAAGCAGATCTGGGATGGAATTCCAGCTCTC
>PVJO010009155.1:0-70970 GCA_004026905.1 Hystrix cristata
AACAGAAACACTAAATCTATTGGAAGATAGAATAGGTCGAACTCTTGAAGACATAGGTGTAGGCAAAGACTTTATGAACAAATCCCCAGTTGCCCAGGAAATATCACAAAGAATCAACAACTGGGACCTGATCTTGTTAAAAAGCTTTTGCACAGCAAAAGAAACTACCAACAAAGTGAAGAGACAACCCACAGAGTGGAAAAAAAATTTTGCCAGCTATTCCTCTGACAAAGGACTAACATCTCGAATATATAAAGAACTCAAAAAAACCAGACCCCCCCAAATTTAAAGACCCAATCCAAAAGTGGGCAGCAGAAATGACTAGACACTTCTCAGAGGAAGAAGTAGAAACAGCAGATAGACATATGAAAAAATGGTCAACATCACTGGTCATTCGAGAGATGCAAATCAAAACAACCCTGAGATTCCACCTCATTCCACAAACAATGGCTATTATCAACAAATCAGCCATTAACAAATGCTGGAGAGGCTGTGGAGAAAAAGGAACCCTTACTAGCATTTTTTAAAAGGATGCCAACACATTTGTTTTAGACTACCATTCTCTCTCTTTTTTTAATGTTTTATTTACCAAGAACATGTATTGGTACATTGTTTACATAGTGATCACATTCATCATAGTTTATTTGTACCTGTGCACGATATATCCTGGTCCCCCTCCTTCTTCCCCACCCCTCCCTTCTACTCCCTCTCCCTTCCACTCCCCCTCCCTTCCCTATTTACAGTAGCTTTATTTACATTTTCCCCTTTTTCCCTTTCTTTTCTTTTTCCTTTCCTTCTTCTCCCCTCCTCCCTTTCTAATTCTCCTCCCTATTGAATATTATCTTTCTTTTACTTAGTATCTATTATACTGTTTTGTCCTTAAAGACCACCATTCTCTTAAAGATATTAGCAGCAAAGTTCCTTTAAAAAGATCTAAGAATTACTGCAGGCTGCAGGGAATTCCATTTAAACATAGTGAAATGATTGGGGGAATAAGAGCTAGGTGACTAAATGTTTACTTTCTGATGAATATCTAGCCACAAATATTTTCTAATCATGCTAATATGCAAGCAGAAGGAAAAGGTGAGGTATTAAACATTTTTGGACATGTTTGCACAAAATATCATGTTAACAAGTACATTTTAAATTATTGACAGATTTCTGGAGGAAAAAATGCCACTATTTTTGCCTAATTTATACTGCAAAGATGAGGGTGGTTTAAGAAATTCTTGTAGAAGACAAAGCCAATATAGAAACTTTAAGTGAAAGCAAAACACTCTTCTAGTATTTGGCATGACTGGATGGAGGCCAGTGGGAGAGAAAGGGGCTAGGAGGAACGTCTCCCAGGTACCATTCATAGGATGCGGACCAAGGGCACAGGAAGGCAGGCCCCACAGCGACCTGACTTCCCAAGGCCCTTAGCTTGCATGTGGTAGACTTCTCTTAGTCTTTAAGGCCAAGTTGTCAGATAGTTTGCCTTTTTTGGTAAAAACCATATTTTTTGGTCTCATTTTCTCATTGTTTGTCATCATTTATCAAAAAATGTGTAGCTAAAAATGAAAATATTATGATTGCATATGACAAGTTGTTTAATCTCTTAGACTCCATGGTCTTCAATTTCCAAATAAGCTGGTAGAATCAGATGATGGCTAAAATCTCTCCAGAAGGGAAGCCCAGTTTCCAGAAGTGACCAGTCATCAGAGGCATCTGGCCGCAGCACTTCTAAGGATTCAAGTTTCTGGACTCCACCTCTGGAAAGTCTGTGCTTCCTTCCATTGAAGCAAATGATCCCTGAGGGCCAGAATTAAATGTTGGGCGTGCAACAAACAATGAACCCGACATAGTCCCCTCCCCTCCCATCCCATCCTTACATAGGGCCTGAATGTGAACCCAGTAATCCGTGCTTTTAAAACATTTGCCAGTCAATTCTGGAAACTAGAAAGTTTTGAGAAGCTCCATGTCAGACCATATACAAACATAAGATATTTCTGAGGGACCATGTACATTTTATTTGGGATGAACTGTTTCACACCCTGAGAAATGCTTCTACTTTGCAGCCTAGCTTTTAGTTACTCTAAAATACACACACATCTAGAATCTATAAATCTATACATCTGTCCCTATCTATCTTAGGTTGAAACATAGATGTTAAGAAAGGTGACACTTGATAAATGTATTTACATATGCTGGTACTGAGTGAGGCTTTAACAAATTAACACGGGTGGTTGATATACTAACAGTAGACAACTGTGTAAGTTGAAAGAAAATGATTTGATTTAAAATGAGAGTGAAATTTCAGGTTGCTTTTGTAAATAAATGAGACATTTAATTTAACTTCTATTATTTCATTTTATCAACTCAATAAGGATTTTAAAACTTCACCTACTTTTAGTATGGAACAATTTGAATCATGCTGAAATATTTGACTTCATGACCGATGGGTGCCGAGGTTTACAAATAGACATCTGTGTGTGTGTGTGTGTGTGTATGTGTGTGTGTGCTGGGGACTGAACACAGGGTATCACAATGAGCTTCATCCCCAGTCCCTTACTTATTTAGTGATGGGGTCACTAAATTACCCAGGCTGACTCAAACTGTGATCCTCCTGCCTCAGCCTTCCAGAGTGCTGGGATTGCCAGTGTGAGCCACCATGCCCAGCTACAAATAGGCATTTTCTGTTTGCTGGGGTTATGCTCAATTAAACTCAATTTCCCTTTAAATAATACCAGATTGTTAGTTTACCACTTTTAAATAAATAAAAACTCCATTTCTTCATGCTACCAAATTATACACTCGACAGGAAAGAAAATTTCACATACGTTTAAGAGGTGCAACTTCAGGATGCAGTTAAAGATAAATGTTAACAAAGGGCTAAGAATAGCCAACCCTTGTTTAATTTGTAAATTAATGTGAATCCTTGTTACAAGTTTCTTTCCTCTATCAATACCTGCATTCTAATACATTCAGTAAAATAATAAAAGAATTGCTGGGCACGGTGGTGCACACTTGTAATCCCAGCACTCCGGAGGAAGAAGCAGGATGATCCCCATGGGCTCTGGGCCAGCCTGGACTTCATGGGGAGACCCTGTCTCCACCCTCCCCACAAAGAAAAACATCAAAAGTCATCCATATCTACGTATTTTTCGTCTTTATGCATCCACCAAGCTTCCAGCAGACAATCACTTAGGCCAAATGGTTTGTCTTCATCCGTTCTTACTCCTATAGCAAAGTGGAGATTGATAATTGATAGGCGCAGAAACGTATTTTCTCGCAGTTTCAGAGTCGAGCAAGCCGGCGATGGGCGCAGGCAGGTTCTGCGTCCATGAAGGCTGCTGCGCTCCTGGGTGGGTCCTGTGCTGCTTCCTCACACGGTGGTGAGAGGCAGAGGGCAAAGCAGAGGTCGGGAAAGGCTGGGACACTCGCAGAAGCAGGGAGCCGGCACACACACAGACCTGGGTGTGCAGGGACAAAGCGGGAGCTGTCGCCCCTGAAGACGGAGCGGGGAGGCAGGGTCCCGCCAGTGCAGGCAGGCAGGGCGCAGGGAAGCCTGCCCTCGCCAAGGTCTGTCTCTCTGGCTCTCTCTGTCTCATTTTCTGCTGTTCCCGCAGTACCAGCTTCTCCGGCAACCAGCAGGGCAGAAAGTGGATAGGGGATGTGGGGGCAATTTAAGGAAAACTCCTGACTTTTGAAAGAGACAATTCTGGGAATGTTTCAAACTGTATTTTCATTCACAGACTTCCGACTTATGGTTGCTTTCAAGTCAAACTCAGTGTTTGGACACAAACAAGTTTTTACTTGCCATGCTTTAATACATCCAGGAGCAGGACGCATGCTGTTACGTCTCTGTCTCTTCTCAGGTTTTATAGAATCTATAGTCAATTACGTAAGTATACAGCCACGTCTGATATCAAGAAAAGATATTTTGGATTAAATGTAAATTAGACAGACAATCCAGATTTTGATTTTGCAGTTAACCTAATGGGATTAATAAACAATACAATGTATGTGTGCACTCTTGCGACAGGGAGTGGCCTACGTGGTTACATGACCTTGTCTGTAGTGGGTCCCAGTCAACACTCACGCAAAGCCTGTCTTTCTTGAAAATCTTGGTAACTGAAAATGCTACAATATATACTATAAACTCGGAGGGAAGAGAGAATGATAACTGTTAATGCTGCTGAAAACTTGGCTGACCAACTGGCTTTGGGACACAGCAAGAAGCACGCGACAGCAGCTCAAATGTCACAGCTTAAACGAGGACATCAGCCTGAGGCTGGTTTTGTTGAAGGTTACCCAGAAGGGTCCTTCCCACTTCAGGAAGCACAAATGCCGCTGTGGGGATCTTATGTTCTTCAAGAGCAACAGAAGAAGCCTAAAGACGACTTGAGCGCCGATGCAAGGAGCGGCCTAGGAACATCTGTACATAGCGGTAGGCCTGAGCCAGAAAACATTCAAGAAACAGCACCAGGATGCTGGTCTCCCCCAGGAAGACACTTGTTACTAGCTTTTCAAGAGTGACATAATCAATTAGTGGTTTTAGGGTGGAATGCTAAATTGTCCCAATTTCATTTCTTTTTCTCATGTGCAGAATTTACCATTAGTGCAAGGCAGGGGAAGGGCAGTAAGGAAGCTCATTAATTCCAGTCTACTTGCAAGTTACAATTCAAGGTAAATGTGCCCTTTCGTGTATTTGCAATTACTTTCAGGTGGCCAGTGCAAACTTTATTTTGGGATAATTTCAGCGTCCACCACACATCCAAAGTTTGGGTAGTGTAAAAATTAAGAGATTGTTTGGAATTGAGTACAAAATGTGCTTTTCCTTCTGTTCCTCCTTTGCTATTATGATCCCGGGTGCCTAATAAAAGCCCTTAGATCTTGAGGGTGGACATTCATTATATTCCTTTCTTTACTTGTTTTAATCAGGCCATCTAGTCCAGCCACAAGTAGCAACATCTCTGAAAGCACCAGCTCTGCCCCATGAAACGCTTACCCTGCTCTGCTGAGAGACGGCCAAGGCTAGACTCTAAATCTGCAGCAAGAATATAGGATTTCTCTTTTCTTGTCATGTCTTGTCTTGTCTTCTCTCTCTCTCTCCCCCTCCTTCCCTTGTTCCTTCCTTTCTTTTGAGAGGAGGTCTTGCTGTGTTGCCCAGGTTGACCTTGAATTCCTGGGCTCAAGTGATTCTCCTGCCTTGACCTCCCAAGTTGTTAAGACCACAGGCATGTGCCACCATGTGCCTGATTTTTCCCATTTCTTAAAATAATACTTTGATGAATCACTGTCTTCTTCAAAGATCAGAATGGCTTCTTGTTACAAATAAGACTGTCACAGGATAATATGCTTTGAAATTTATTTATAGTTTGGGTGTCTTTACTCACCTACAGTTACCGTTCTCACCCACCCCCAGCCAATGGCCAAGTTTGTCTTTATTTAGCACAGGGGTCTACTCAGGGTCTAAAGAGAAGCACCTTGAAGACAGTGCCTTATTGTCTTTCCAACAGTCTGAGGGTGTTGCTAAGACAAAGCTGTGTGTCGAAGACAAGATGGGGAGACAGGTGTGACACTGAGGAGACTTTTCCAGATTGTCATGGCAGCAGGTCCCTTGAGGACAGGCGCCCCACACTGCACTCTGTGGAGGGATCTGACTTTGGAGGAAGGGCTGGGTGATGAGCAATGTTGGGCCTGGAGCCTGAAGTTCCACGACTGAAGACTTTTCTCAATTTAAAAATGGCTTTCAGTTGCCCAGTGTGATGTCACAATCAACTTCTGACAATTTAGGAATCTTTGCTTAGGAGACTCTGTGGTGGGCAGTTGGAGGAATCAGGCCCAGTTTCAAATCCTCACTTTATATCACTAGTGATATTGTCCAGAATACGTATACTCGAGCATGTACGTCTGTAAAATGCAAGATTAGCATTATGTACATCTGTAAAATGCAAGATTAGCATTTCCCAGGCCACGTTGTGAAAATAAGAGGTTATGAACAGTATGTGGTAGTCAGTACAGAAAACGACTTAGCATAGCCGAAGTTATAAACATTTTTCATATACAAAATAATATTCCTGGAGATGACAGTTTACAACCTTTCCATCCTTTCTGAAAGTCTTTGGGTCACTCTTGTGAACTGCCTTTTCTTCTACCCCATGGCATTAGCCTAGTGTTTTAGTTCTTAACACAATTTGGGTCACAAGACCCTCTCGAGCAGCTAATGAAACCCATGGGACTCTCCTGGTGAAATGCACATGCACAACAAATAATACAAGTCATTTGCTGGAATGATAGACCCCCAGAGAGCCATCTACAAACCTGGTTTAAGAACATTTGTCCTAGGATAAACTATTCTCTGACTTTCTTGATTAATGACTGACTCACACTTACTGATTTATTTATTTATTTTGGTGCCAGGGATCGAACTCAGGGCCTTGCACTTGCTAGGCAAGCACTCTAACCGATGAGCTAAATCCCCAGCCCCTCACACTTACTGATTTAATTCGGGGGGCAGCAAAGTTTTTCTGTGAAAGGCAAGAGTACCATTTTCAGCTTTAGGGGCCAATCTCCACTCGATTCCACATTTGTAGCAAAAAAGGAGCCATCGAAAACATGTAAACAAATGGGCTTTGTGGTGTTCCAATAAAACTTAATTTGTAAAAATAAGCTACGGGCTGGCTTTGGCCCCTGGGCTGAAGTTTGACCACCTATGATCCAATTCTTTCAATAGTAGCTGTGAACTGGGGAACTGAACACACACACACTGAGATGCTCCCCTCCTCCCATCACACTTGGTGATCACCTATTAATTTGCAACTGATGGCAGCTGGCGGGCTTTCAGCTGTCTCGGCCCATCATCAGAGCATTCACAACAGCTTCTCACTAGTGACGTAAACTTCGAGCGCATTTTACAGCTAGGAGACAGGGAAATCACAGGACGTGCACAAGCCTCTCTTCACCCAGGGTCTACCACGCCTTCCCAAGGACAGTATGCAGCTTTAAAACTTGCTCAAATTCTTGCTGTTGTGCATTTTCTACGGCCATGTTTCTAAAATTAGATTTTGAAAAGCACTCTTGTTGATAGCCACAGTCAAATCCTTCAAGAACTATAGCAATGTGAGTATAAATTCTATAAATGTCTGTACATTTGAAAATCAGTGAAAGGAAACAACTTGCAAGCACCTTGCTGATGGCTGCCAGCAAGTCTTCTTGAAGAAGAAACACTGTCAGGCTAACCTGGTCTCTTAGGATAAAAGTCCCAGGCAGATCAAGAAATAGGGATGGTTCAAATTTATTTGGGCTCTAGGAAGGTTAGGTGATTCAGTTCTCTGAGGCAATCAATTTAGAAAATATGGTCCACGCAGCATAACTATCAGGTGAGAAAACGAATTGCTCCAGGGTAAGAAATGAGACACAGAGTTTTTCAAAGTCAGTAAGTAGTCTAGATTTTTTTAAAAGTTTTTTTATTACTATCCTAGATTGAAATAAAGAACTCAACCTAGACAATGCCTTAGAAAAACAACTTAGAAAAGCATTCAAGGAGAAATGGAAAATCGGAATAAAGTAACAATCTTCAAGGAAACTTCATAAGTACCTTACAATCTACTCCTATTCTTCTGATCCCAAAGATACTAGAGATGGTTTTACAGGCCAGTGAATCAAGCATTCTACAAAGATAATCCCACTGGACATGGTAGCAAATGCTTACAGTCCCAGCTACTTTGAGGCTGAGACAGGAATATCACAAATTCAAGGCCAGCCTGAGTAACCAGGTAACTCAGTGAAAGCCTGTTTCAGAAAGAAATGAAATGGGCTGGCGATGTGGCTCAGTGCTCTCTAGGCTCAGTCCCCAGTAACACACACACACACACACACACACACACACACACACACTCCCTACGTTATAAAAACAGCTCCCGAGAATAGAAAAAATATTTTTTAGCCAGTTACTGGTGCTAGAATAACCTTGATTTTGATACCCAAAACAGATCATGATAACATCAGTCTCATGAAAAGAGATAAAATTAAATTTAAAAATTAAAAATATTAGTAACCGAAGAAAACTTATTCTGAGCAAATTTAGTTTTTCCCAAGAATATGATAGTTTAACATTAGAAAATATATGAATGCAATAGTCTCATGAAAACACTAAATGGAGAAAAAACCAGATGATCAATGGATAAAAAGAAGCATTTACTAAAACTGGCAAATCTATTCACGGTAGAATGGGACTGAATGAGATTATGCTATTTATATGTACGACTGTCAGGAATAAGAAGATGACATTGTCAGTTCTTCCCCAATTAATTTCTGAGTCAGTGCGGTGCCAATAAAAATTCCTAAAGGCTTTTTCATGGAACAGGACAAGCAGATCTTAACTTTAGATGGAGGAGCAAATTGGCAAGAACAGTCAAGTCTATTTTGAGGAAGAACAAAGGCAGGGCTTCTGTCTGTCAGGTATCCAGACCTATCAGTGCTAGGCGACTACAAGAGCCATTGACCTTCTTTATTCTGTTCAGGTCACGTGGCAGTTTGGCAAGGCATCCAAGAAGAGCGGGCAGACAACATGTGAGGAGCGGAGGGGACCTCCGGGAGTCTCAAAGACTGGGGGAGTCAGACTCAAAAAGGAAAATCAGGATCTTTCAGTCTCGTGATAAATCCAGCACTACTCTGTAAACAGTCATAAACACAGGTTAAAAGTAGTGCTTTTGAAGTACATTCCAATAGAAAGGAAAATCCCTTCACAGCTGTTGTCTCCTGCCATAAATATAAGAACCTGAGATGCATTTTACATGTAGCACGAGGAATTTGGCTAAGATAGAATTTCCTTGCGGTGAGGTAAGAGAAATATACTAAAGGTTTACTGAGAACAAAGGTCCCAGTCTTGTTCTGTGTGTCTTTACAAAGCAGATTGCCTTGAGTCTCAGGATATTTGGGAATTTAATGTAATAAAGTTTTTGAAATTGATGATTTGGCTACATGAACTACTTCCAGTCAGACAATTCTAGAAATAAGCTGAAGAGGCACTCTTCGGGCGAGACAGAGGGGAGAACTGAGTTGGAGCAGTCAGTGTGGACTACTTCCTCGCCCCTGCATCACCTTTCACTTCCCCCAGTACCCGCACAGATGCCGTCCCAAGCAGCTGCTACTCCTGACCAGAAACAGACTCACCAGGCTGCTCACAGAGCACAGGCCGTCGCTCTGCACTGTCGCCATGCCGGACTCCGAGCTCCACGGGGAGGACCTGTCAGTCCATACCCAGCCGAAACTCGGAGTGAACTGTGAGATGATTTATGAAAGACTTCAGATAAATAATAGGATTGGAGCAGAGAAATAATGAGATGACCATTGACAGATTTCCAGGGAAGTAAATTTGATTATGCACAAAATGCCCTTGACTGCTATTACATATAGTAAACTCCTAGTTGTTTACGTACACAAACCACGGTACGCTCTTCCTCCTCGGCTGGCTCTCCTTGCACACCCAAGAAGTTCTGGCTTATTTTCCCTGATTACTGAAAAGCACTTAAGGGATAAAGTTGCTGTTCTCAACAAATACATGCTATATCGCGAACTTATACTGAGTTACCCGCTATCTGCAAAGGAAGAAACATCTGGCAGAAAAATCAGTGCCCAGGACTCCAGAGCTTTGCACATGTCCCCTCTGACTGAGGCAGGAGCCAGTGGTGGGCCCGGGGACCAGGCACTAACTCCAGGACCATGCTGTCCTTTCCCGTTGAAGATGCTTTCAGGACAAAGCAATGATGACCCCCCCAACACATCCTATTGTTTTATTTCTCAGGTGGACATTCAGTAGCTCTCATTCAACAAATATTAAGCACCTAGTGTGAGCCACGCAGTATGCTGAGACAGGTTTACAAGTGGTAAATACCAAACCAGCATGTTTCAAGAACCTCCTCTCCCCACTTGAGCTTGAGCTCATTCTCCTTTTCCTCCACAAGCAGGGAAAATAACCAACCAGCATCCTCTTTGTTAACACCATTCAGATCACACGAGGCAGTGCCTGGTGTTCTGCAGCATGCTTTAGCATTGGAATGGACAAACATGTTTTAAGGACATGCAATA
Source organism: Hystrix cristata (assembly GCA_004026905.1). NCBI lineage: Eukaryota > Metazoa > Chordata > Mammalia > Rodentia > Hystricidae > Hystrix > Hystrix cristata. The sequence continues at coordinate 10,075 of PVJO010009155.1, forward strand.
AAACAAAAACAATGCAAACCAAGCCAATTTGAAATAGAAGAGATAATCTTCCTATATGCCTTTGCCTATGCAATGTTAAACTGTATTACTCGTTCTATGTCTGTTGAGTTCCTACTCTATGCTTGACACCGGATGACATTCTGAAAATACAATGCTGGGCAAACAAGACTGCTTAAAGCTTAGATTCTAGCAAGGAAGACACTGTAACCATGCACGTAAATGTAAGTGCGCCACGGGGAGACAGAGTAACTGGGCCAGGCCACTGTATTGGGCACAGGAGTCTTTCATAGGTGACACCAATGAACATAATATCTGACTCACGCTATGGACAATTTCGGAACATTCAGATGACTCATCCAGTAAATTTAGTCTTCTGTTTGCTGTTGACTTTGTTTCCTCACTTGATAATATGCTGCCATTATTCATCTCTGATAAACTAGGCCTAAAAGCAAACAAACACAAACATGAACAGAATGTGGCTTTTTAGTAAAAGGGCTTTGAAAGAAGAGTCCTACAAAGGGAAATAACGATTCTTTTGTCATTGATATTGGAAAGATTTTAATATTTGGCGAATTTTTCAGTGCCAAACACTGGATTCTGTTGTGCTGTTGCTGTGCTCTGGATCCGGACACCACCAGAGGCCCACGTGTTAAAGGTTTGCTCCCCAGCGTGGGACCATTGAGAGGCTGGGGGCTGCTCACTAGGAGATCCGCGGGTCACTAAGCGTGGGCCCTCAAGAGAGGCTCTGGCTTGCCTGTTTCCTTGCTTTGCATCCTAGCCACAGGTCAGCAATTCCCTCCGCCAAGCACCATGCCGTGGTGTGCTGCCACAGGCCCGGGCTGAGGGCATCGGGTGAAGAAGGCTGTGAGCCCCTGAAGCCCTTTTCTCTTCCAAAGTCTGTCGTCTCAGGCATTTGTTCTAGTAATAGAAAGTAGACTCATTCAGAGGTTTGGCTTCCTTCAGGTTAACGATACTTCACCGAGACCGTCACCCCTCTCTCCAGGAAACTGTATGTATACTTGAAAAACTGGGACAGTTTTAAGGGGGGGTTCACCCCCCTCTATGTATCGCAGGTCAAGAATGTTTACCAACCATAAAACAGCTCACCAGTTATCAAAGTTTAATGTATGTGATTTAATACATAATTAATACATTTAATTTAGTGTAATATAAAGCTACAATAATTTGGTGAGTGTAGTTCAGATACAAGAACAGAGTAAAAGTGAGGAAAGTCCTAAGTATATTCTTAATGCATGATGAAGGTATTACAATCAATAGCAAGAAGCTGGGTTTTATAACAGTATTGTGTCAACTAGTCAGTAATATTAAAAGTAATATTAGATTTCTGCCTCAAACCACTCACCAGAAAAAATGCTTGCCAGTTTAAAGATTTAAATGGAAAAACTAAAACTATTAAAAACTAGAATATCAGAAATGTGAGTTCAAAAATTCAGTGGGTAGAAAAAACATTTCTAAGCAGAAACCATAAGGAAGAGCGACATATATAATCACATGTATATTTTGAAATATATAAAGCAAACAAAAAGAAAAACCTACTTTAAAAAATACAATTAACAAGCCCTTGATCTATAAGTAAATCTGTACTAATTCATGTAAAGGTGGGAAGTGTAAGATGAAAAATAAGCAAAGAACATAAACACAGTATCTGGTCTCAAAATTCTATAAATTTGTGCCAGGTGTGGTGGTGCCTGTAATTGCCAGCACTCAGGAGGCTGAGGCAGGAGGATCGCTGTTAGTTTGAGGCCAACCTGTGCTACAAAGTGAGTTTGAGGTCAGCCTGAACTACCTAGTGAAACCTTGTCTCAAAAAACAAAAAACAAAACAAAAATTCTATAAATTTGATTAAAATTAAATAAATGATAATTGAGCAGGCAACTCACAAGATATAAATGACCAATAAACATATGAAAAAGTATCAAGCCATATAACTTAAAAAATGAAAACCAAAAGCAAAATAGTTTTTGCTTATCAAGTTGGCTAAAAATCTTTTTAAAACCTGATATTGTCTGTATCAATAAGAGTGCAGGGAATAAATATTGTCCTATCCCTAGTGGGAGCGTGAACTAGTTCCTTCATAAAGGACTATTTGGCATTGTGGATCGAGCATTTTAATATATGAGGCAGAATTTGCAGCTTCGAAACTCCATTTAATGTTTCTCCGACCTTCTGAAACAACAAACAACTCCTCTGGGTGTTTTTTTTTGAAAATTCCTTTCCAAGGGTAACTGTGAAAATCCGCAGAGCAATAACAGGAAATGCTTGTGGCACATACCCTCCTTCTCTTCGATGGATTCGCCAGAAAGCCACTCACCAAACCTGTGGAGTTCAGGGTCTCTATCTAAACTGGGACGTGGTCTTTCTGTCTTTATTTCACCTTCATCTCCTTCTCTCTTCCCTTCTTCAACTCCATTGCTGGTGGGAATTGTGTTATTGGACAAAGGTGCTCCCTTCCCATCAAGCTCAGGAGAGGTGTGTACCGCTTTTTAGCCAACACAGCTAGGGAGGTGATGCGTATCACATCTGCACTGAATCTTCAATCGCTCGCTTATAGTCTGCCAGCCTGTTTTTCCTTGCAATGAGACCAGTTTTACTCCTGATAGAAGCTGCTTTATCAGGCTGGGTCTTAGTGTGAGATAATGTGGAACAGTCATAGACATATAGACAATATGTAGCATAAGTGAAAAATTCATCTTTCTTATGTAAAGGCAAGAGATACTGTTATCATCATTTATCTTGGCCAGTCCTGCCTGACAGGATTGCCAAAGACCTTCAAAGTGAATATTAGCTCTGCCAGTTACTGAGTTCAAATCCAGGTCTGTTTTTACTTATTTAACCTTAGACTTGGTTTCTGTAAAGTAGACTATGTATTAATGGTATCTAGCTTGAAGGGTCATTGTGAGGATGAAATGACTTAAAAGATTAAATTTTTATTTGTAAAGGGCTTATGTAAACGTGCCTAGAAAATATTAAGTTCTGTATTATTAGTGTGTGTGTGTGTGTGTGTGTGTGTGTGTGTAAAACAAAGTCTAATGGGGCTCAGGTTGGAGTTACGGTAGAGCACTTGCCTAGCATGTACCAGGCCCCGGGTTTAATACTCAGAACCACACCCACACCCACACACAAGCTGGGAAAGTATACAATGTATTAACACATTGACTTTAATTTTTTTCTTCTTTTTGTTTGGCAGAACTTACATTTTTTTTCTTTTTGCTTAGGCACATCTTCTAGCTGTTCTACAAGAAACATATTTCTTGAATAATTAAAAAATTTTATTGCAAGACCCAAACCATTTTGCAAGTTTTTAAAAAACTGTAATTTAAAAATGTATTGTTTTGTTCTTATGGTTTCTTTACTGAGACCAATTCTCAGGCATGTATCTCTAATTTTCTTATGAAAATCAACAGAAAAACAGGCCTCAATGTGTGCAATTCCAGTAGTAGCAATTTTCCTTAACCATGATGCGGGCAATGGCTGCAGCAAAAATCTTTAGCATGAGACTGAATATTTAATTATTAATGTGTGAAAATGTTTTGATTTCTAATATGACTGGAATTCATCTCTCTAAATAAGATATAAAGTAGTTTACATTAGTAACTGTATCCCTGGCTCTCTGAGTCAGTCTCAAGTCAAGGAAAGAGGCGCCTGGTTTCTAAAAGGGTTACAACCTTGCAGGAGGAGCAGCCTCGCCGGTGATGGAGGAGTGGGGTGAGCCCGGTCACTCGCTGAGATTACTGTCCTCACAACAATCTTCCCACCGCCTGCACCCAGCCCCTTTCATTTGCTCTGGCTGGGAAGGAGGCTTGGCAGAGATTTACACAAAAAGGTCAAGATCCCAGAGAAAGCGCCACCAAGCTGTTCCTAGCTCGGGCCCCCTCAGGTGGACAGCGCCACGTGGCCAGCAAGGGGAGGGCAGGGGGCGCCTGCCTTCTTTTTTCTCCTTCCTAACTACGATATAGGCTGCTCCAGGTACTGGGAACAGTAAGGAAAATGGCTCAGAGTTAATAGCACACACACCATCAAATAATAAATGAAATAAACCCTCTACGCACCATAACAGAAGAAAGATAAATTTTGTCAAAATCAGGACATTCATTGTGAAAATAAATGTAAGTCAAAGACTGGGAAAATATTCTCAGTACATATATCTTACAATATATGATGGAAATATTATGTATGTTATTTTGGTGGTTGATGTGTGAGTATATACAGTTGCCAAAAGTTTTCAAATGAAATGCTTAAGAATCAGTTACTGTACTGTACATAAATTACATCTCAATGTAAAAAAAAGTCCTGGATAAAAAAAGCATGTTGTATCTATGGACAAAAATGACCAAAATTCTCAGGGCTAATGGCTAATTATTAAAGTTTATCTCAGAAATAAGACTACAAAGCACCCCCCATCTATAATGACCTGCAAGCCATTCCTGTAATTTTAACCCTCAGTGATAAACAAGTCTTGTTCTAATGACATGTGTGTCACACAGTCATTGGCAATATTCCTATCAATGAAATCTTAAATAGAACAATTTAGGACATGTGAAGTTAAGTGAATAGCATGTGAGAGAGGATCTGCTATCTCTAAAGATGCTGGCTGGGAAAAAGAATTTAGGCAAAGAGAATTATTCAAATAAGGTTTTGTATCTTCAGAAAAATGAAGGCCAGGGTCTCAAAAATACTGGATTCTAAATTATCATTTTTAGACTTGAAGTAAGTAATCAGTGTATTTACTATCTGGTTAGAATTTATGTCCAAATTCCAAGCTCTCATAGTGTGAAAATTATTGAAATTATATTCTCGTCACATAAAATGTCTGAACCAAGGATGATCTTATTGGGTAATTTAATTTAGAAGGAGTATACTAAATGATATAGAAATATCAGCTAACCACGGCTTAAAAATAACCGTGCTACACCTTTCTGGATTTTAAAAAATAGAAAAGTACAATTATTAAAAATATAAAATAAAACCCCACCGAGTTTGGTTTCAGTCTCCATGTGTGAATATCCAAGTGATTATAAAATAAAGGCCACAAGGACATTATTTGGAATTGAATGCCATGTTGGCAAGATCAGGAAAAGCTTATGAATCGAGAAGGAAATGGTTAGTCCAGTCCCAAGCCCTCCACTGGTATTATTCTTTTGGCATCTGAGATTTTGGAGTGTTCTCAGTATGGAAAGCAGCAGTACTAATCGCCAGCGTGAGCATTTACGATGCCTCGCAAGCAGCCTTTCTTCTAGGACTTCCCCGTCGCGCCCCTTCCTAAAGCACAACAGGCTCAGGATAGTGAATGCTGCTTCCTGGTTATGCCAAGAGCCCCCTGGATACCATTCAGCTTGGATCCGAGGCCATGGCAAACCATCCAGCGTGAGCATCGCATCCTAAGTGGGGACTCCCACGATCATGTTATTTTTGGGAGAGCAGCTCTCCGGCTCCATGGATATCACTTGAACAGAGTAGCCCCGCTCTTCTGCAGCTCGTGCTCGGTCCAAATCCACCAGGCACATGCACTGTTTTCCTGAAATACAGGCAGATAGGACCGTGAGACACTCTTCTGTGTGCAGGCGATTTCAGTTTGTCTGAGGATGTCTGTCTACACAGTGGCAGAGCCCCAAGGGCTGGGGAAACTGCTCTTTACCTCAAATCCTGTTCAACTGCTTTCCATGTGATTCTTGATCAATATGGAGGGAAGGCAGTTACAAGTGCATAACATTTCATAGATTTATCTCTGCTCATAAAGAATGTTAACCTTTTCAACTGTATTTATAAATACATCTCAAATAAGAGCTACAGATTCTATTTTCTACTTTGGTTCAAAAGCCCTTTAAAGATCTCCCCTCTGTTTTCCTATAAAATTATATCATTATCTATAACATTGCAGAAAAAAAAATCTGTCCTTGAGCCTATCTAAAGTAACTTGCTGACAAAGAGCCATTTGAAAGACATTTTCCACCTGGAGATTTTCTGGACTATGAATAAATAAGAAATGGAAAATACTTGAGGAAATTCTCAATTGTGTGATGATTGTTTCAGGTAGACAGGTAATGTTGAGTGTAATATGTTCTTAATTTCCTAGACCTCCCACATCTCTATAAAACAGTGATACTCTATTTCTTCTGTAATCTTTCAGAAACGAAGACGGAAACGTGACTAGCAAGCAAAGCAGTTCATTTGTTTCCCTTGGCAAACACGAGCATCAGACTTGAAAAGTAGCTCAGGAAAGAATGATTTCTGGCTATATGAAGAGCCGTGATTTACTCTCATACTTTCAATTGCTCTAGATTCAATATGTAAGTCTTCCATCTTCTTGGAAAAAGTTAAAGACTATGCAGAACCTCATTCACTCCATTTTTCTCAATAATTATAATAATGCCTAAACATTATTTTTAAATACAGTAATTTATTTGAGTGACAGTGGAAACTGCTATACTAAAATGACTTTGGAAGTGAAGGCAGATAAATGAAATCTGAAAGAAAGAAAACTTCTATAAAAGACAGAATCCTCATAGGAAAAAAAAAACAAAACAGTGAAGGTGAAATCAGTAGGTGAGAAGTGGCAGACTCAGGTTTAAAATGCTGGTGTTATGCGCTTCCTTAAAGGACTGCGCCACAAAGAATGAAACCACGATAGAAAAGGAGATGTCCTGAATTCCGCTTAAGCAAAGTCATCTCTTCGTCAATGGCTGCACGGCTGACATTCTTTTTCCCTTCAAAATGTCATCCTTCTTTAAGACTCTGTAAATGTTTCTTCTCCCCATCTACTTTTTAGGTGAAATTGAAACATTCTCTGCTGGGATGGATGTTCTGCATTCCACCAGGACCCACCCTGGCCTTGGATTTCAGCTTGTTTACCCCTGGCTTTGATCCCAGGCCAGTTATTAATTTTTCCTTTTTTGTTATGTATGAGAACTCACATTTTCACATGTTTAAGTGTCATTACAAATGAAGTTTAGCTGTTAGTAGTTTACCTTCTGAGACCTGGAAAACTTTCTAAAAAGCATTCACAGAACACGGAAATAGCCTGTGCAAAACAGGGATGGAGACATCTGACGGAGCCCATGGCTTTGTATAAACCAGTCCCTACTTCCTGTCAGCAATCTTGCCCAATCTGTTTCCACTTCAACTACAGCTACTTGCCCTCCAGTCTCTCCTGCCTGGCTTGATGCTTAACCCACACCTCCGTGAACACCTCCACCTGCCACACTAACTGACTTCGCTGAGTTGTGTGGCTGGACTATGTCGCCCGGAAAGAGTATGCTGGAAACTCAAGCCCTGGTGCAAGTGTTGGGAAGTGGGCCCCACAGGGAGGTGATCAGGCCAGGAGCATGGAGTAGGTGCCTCAACACAGGTGTTGGCTTGTTACCATGAGAGTGGGCCCTTTATAGGAGGCCAAGTCCACCTTTCTCATGTGAACATTACCCTGCATCTCTGTCTCTTCTTTGTTCTGTCTCTGTCTGTCTCCCAAGTTAAGACATAGTAAGAAGCCCCTCACCAGGTGCCATCCCTCCATCTTAACTCCCCAGCCTCTAAAACTGTGAGCCAATTCAATTTCTGTCCATCATTCCCCAGTCTGTGACACTCTGCTGTAGCAGTATAAGTGTGAGCCGATTCAATTTCTGTGCTGATTCAATTTCTGTCCATCATTCCCCAGTCTGTGGCGCTCTGCTAAAGCAGTATAAGTGGACTGAGCTGTGGGTCTGGTGGAGCTCTACCGAAGGCACATGGCACTAACTCAGAGTGCTGGGGAGGGAACAGGAGGAGGAACCGGAACACTGTTTACATCTCACATGAGAAGGGAACCACTGCTCCCTGTCTCAGGGCCCATGTGCCTCTCCAAGTGTGAGCATCTTGCCATGCTAACATTGCCTTGAGAGTATGGAATTGTTTCTCATGCAACATGGCCTTCAATGCAAGCTGATAATTCATTGGGTGCTCAGTCATCTAACAGTCTGTTTTCCAGTGTGCTATGGACAATACAGTAGCTGGGATTCTGGAGGAATGGAGGGCCAATGTCCAATGTTGGGCTTCTCCGATTAATTGTGAAGATTTGTTTGGTTGTACCCACTGATCTTAAGTCCTGATTTTATTGTATTAATTTTTTTTTAAGCCCTGATTTTAGAATCTCAACTTCTAGTGGTGATTCCAGTGTGCTGAGAAGGAGTACTACAAGAGTGAGCAAGAGATTCACGTCTGTAATCAAATAATTTGGGCCCGCAGTGTGGCTCCATCGCCTGCCACATGAAGAGCCTCAGGTAAGCTTGTTTCATCATTAACTATAAATGATAGTGTGCACTCCATAAGCATGTTTGCAAGAATTTACTGATATAATAGGTGAGGCATGTACTTCAGTATCTAAATGTATAACGACAATTCGTAGTATTTTTCTAAATGTGATTTTTCAAAAATGTCATAAATCAAATACTTCATAAGTCTGAAATGCTTCTGTGAATCTTCTAACCTAAGTAGTGCTTAATATTGCAAAGGTTGAATACATTTGTCTTGAAGAATAATCTATTTTTTTCTGAGAAAGATAACGTCATCCTCTTTTATACATTTTTTAGTACAATGTTGATGTGTTCAATGGACTCTCCCACCTTTATTATCTTGTTTCATGCCTTTTGATAGATCCTGCAGATAGTTCATAATGGTAAGAAAGCTCTTCTTTTCAATGTACAAACTCTGAAAATTATCAAAAGCTATTAACCAAAATGGAATGAAATCTTATTATAATTACAATGCTTTCCTCAATGTGGATTAAGTTTCCTGGAAAGAGCAAACTTCTGTTTCTCATTGATACATGGACCAGTTTTGCACACCCAGACTCGGTCTACCTACTCCACAGCAGCTGCCCTGTGAAAACACACACCTACGAGCCTCCGCTGGGGTGGAAGCTGGACTGCTGTCTGATCTGCAAATCTGCATAGAATCATGTGTTCCTAAAAGAAAAGGTAATGGAATATGGGTTTTTAATCCTAAAGCTGTAAAAACAAACACCAAAAAGAAAATAAAAACCTACCTCGTTTTTTTCTGGAGTCCCACATTGTTTCATTGAGTAAAAGCACTGCACAAATCTTACTTTTGAGAAAAAGCAAAGTTTGAGGAAACGGTACCCATGGCTCCTTCCCTTCACACACACTGCTCTCAGATATGTTCTTAAGAACAGACACACAGATAATCCTCGGGGGCACACTGCCCCATTGCTTTCAGACAAAATGTAAAAACATAGTCATGTTTTATGGTTATTATGTGTTCAGCTCACTTACGTTTTTCCTTTATGAAATTCACTTGAATTTCTTGACCTTGGGTCCCAGAGGACATGCTACACGGCCCCTTGTACCACCAGAGGAAAAGGAAGCCACGCAGCTCGCTGGTGGTGGCTCTGCTGGTCCTTGGAGACCCTGGCACAGCGCTAGGTGCTCTGGGCTCTCTCTGGTCTCCTGCACCCAGTCCCTTAGGGGAGGGCAGCCTGGCACTCTCTCGGCCTCACTCCTTTTGGCTGCAGAAGGCCCATCTCTTTCTGCTGTGAAACAACCCCAAAAGAAGGCCCGAGCAAAGGGAAAGGGATTTTTACTTTTGCCTATCAGTTTTGGGAAGCATTTCATTAACTGAACTTTAAAGGCTTTACAGGCTCAGAGCTGATGACCTTAAATCTGCAAGTGCCCACAGAGAGCGGTCAGGCACAGCTGAAAGACTGCAAGACTCCTGGGACAGCTGCTCATTCAGAACAGCTGCGGGTCCCAGCGGTGCAGGGGACTCTGCCTGTTGGCTTGGCAAGCGGATGCAACTCAGATTCCTCATTTGTCTGCAGTATGTTGGATATGATGTCCGAAGCTTCCATTTTAACAAATAAGTTAAAAGACATGATTGAGGCAGTTAAAAAAAAAATCTATGTATTTAAAAAACTGTAATGTTCATTTTATAAAGTATAATGGCAAAGGGTAGGGTACTAATGAAATGGTTTGAATGGATAACTTTTATTAAGTTCCCACAAACTACCCAGCATCCACAAGGGACAAGGGAAGAATTTAGAATAATGTGATTTGAAGAAAAGGCAAATATAAGCACGCCCTCTGCCCTCATGGTGCTTCTGACCAAGATTCACTGTTGACAAGGGGGGGTCGATCACAACCTCAGATGGGGCATGATTCTCCTTCTCTATTTTATCAGAATTATTTCTGTTTGTTCTCTTTCTGCAAAGCTGAGTTCTGAGAGGGCACTGCACACAGCAGGTACTCAACAAAGATTTCTGGCTAAGATTAACTGTGGGGAAAGACATCTCCCATGTGTTTTCCAAAATATTTGGGACTTATGTCCCTTTCGTTCAACCGCCAGGTCACATATTTTGATGGTGCTAAATGAAGCTGAGCAGTAGCAAGATGTCATCTCGCCACAGGGTCCAAGCAGCGAAGACTTCAGTACAAAGTGGGCCCCGAGCGAAGCAGCTCCAGGCACTGGCAGGAAAGGCGACACCAGTCGGAGCCCTGGGGTGCTTCTGCTGCCTGGAGCAGTCTGGGTGCCCGTCCCTGCTGCTGGGGAGCTTCATGCTTTTCCAGCTAGCGAGAGGGCCGCCCAGCTCCTCCCGTCCATGTCCCCCACACATACTCTCAATAGCAGCACTGGAGGAGGGATTCAAAAGAGGACTCTAGTTTCTGCTTTGCCCAATTTATTTCCTATTTCATTGGCAGAGCCATGAGAAAGAAAGCTGAGGTATTTTGAATCTTATGCAAATAAAGTTTTTGAGGTCCTGGTGTTTCCCCACAGTCTTAAAATCTCCTAGGATGTGACAGCGTTTACTCTGGCTGGCCAAGGCCACTGTGGCTTGGTTCTGGCGTGAATGGCCCTCCTCTCTCCCTACAGGCCAGCACATTCGGAGGGCCGGAGGGGAGGAAGGTGCCAGCTGCAGTAGCCTTTAGGAGGCAGGGAGGAGGTGACGGGTATGGCCACTGAGGTGGTAGGATGAAGACCTTTAGATACTCCAGTCCACTGTTTCACAGGTAGATGGAGAAGGTAGAATTTCTAAAACGTAGGGATTGGTCTAAAATGAAACTACAGTATATGGTTTTAGTGAGTCTGTATAAAAAGTGGAATTGATTGAAATAAAAATCCAAACTAATGTATCACGTATTAATGGGATTATTTACGTATTTTCCTTGAATGCAATGATGCTGTCCTATCCTGTCACTGAACAATCACTTGGCTGGTTGGTGACTGAAGCCACTCCGGGCTCTGGGGTCCCAGAGTCAGGCCTTCTTCGGCTCCTTCACCCCATCAGGCACGTGGGCGACCCTGGCTCCAGGGACAGGCAGATGGGGCCTGTTTAGGGTTGGCTGGCAAGCAATAAAGTTTTTAATACTTTAAGAGGGTTCTAAGCTAACAACAAAAAGTAACAATGACAAGGACAGTGAAGAACAGGAAAGAGATATGTTTGTTTGTGGCCAGCAAAGTCCGAAATATTTACTACCTGAACCTGTACAGAAGAATTTCTCTCTATTCCAGATTATCTTTCAAGCCTGTTTTGACAGTGAGCAGCCTGGAAAAACACAGACTCCCTGCAGAGACAGGGCAGGATCACCGAGTCCATCCCTGCTGGCCTTGGCACCAGGCCTCAGGGGGTCAGGGCATCAGTGGTGGCCCCTGCTTACTGTTGTTCTGGGACTGAGCCGCCTTTCGTCTCTGACTCAGGGCGCTCCTGTCTTCCGCCAGCACCCACCAGGGCGCTGGCTCGTTACCCCACAGGGAGGGTGACAGCGCAGGCCCCTTGCTGACCCCACCAGCCATGGCGGGGTTTGTCTGGGCTGCTCAGGGCGGGTTAGAGCCATTTTAGATGCTCACAAAGGATACAGATACACTTATGGATTATCAGCTCCATTACAAAGTTGAGGGGGAAAATATGAAGAAAGGATAAAAAGTATATTAGGAAGACATCTAGAGCTTTTTAGGGTTACCTTGTATGATAATGTTTTCTTGAATTGTTCACTGAAACAGAAAAGAAAAAGAAATTAGTCATCATGTAAAAATTAAGCACATCCAATAAGCTGATATATGTGTGTGTGTGTATATCTGAAGAATATAAAACACTATCCTGAAGTATATGCCAATTTGCAATGTCTTTACGAAAAGATAAAAGCATACCATCAGTGTTATTAATTTTAAAGAATTTCTCTCATAGACTGTTTTCTGTTAAGAGAAGCACAGCCATGATTTTTCCTCTTGTCCTCACAGGAAGAAATGGACTCCAGTGCTGTAATGTGGGAGTTTGATAGTCACTGAGCTGTGGCAAGGCCAAGAGAGGAGGAGGCAGTTGCCCCTGCAAAGATGTTCTGCTCCTCAGTGGTCCCTGGAAAGAGGACCATGGGTCCCCTGCAGGGCCTCCGGGACAGTGCCCGGCCAGCCAGGACGTGGAGTCCAGTCCGTGTGGGCAGTGGTGGTAAAGCGGGGTTAATGGTTTGGGCAGTCAGCAGGCTCTGAGTGCAGAAGTGTCCCTCCTGTCTGACACCCATCCTGTGGGGGTTACGGCAGGGTCAGTGGTCTGGAAGTGTAAGAACTTGGTAAGCAGGCCGCTGTGGGGTAAGGGCTCTGGATTGGTTGGTTTGCCAGTGAAAGTCATACTCGCCAGCAAGTTATTTACCCAGATGTCAAAACATCAGAAAATAAAAAGGCACGAGTATGCCAGGAGACCAATACTACCACAGCAACAAAAGGCAAGAATACATGCCATAAGCATTGTCTTATTAATGCTATAGCTCTCACTCATAATTACATCATCCAAAAGCATACCTGTACATAGGATGCTAAATTTATTAGTGTCAATTACCATGTTGGAAATGAACATTTGTTTCCACACACTTTAGAAACACGAGCTACTTATAAATTCCCAACTCTATCTATCTTTGGTGATTGAGAGAGGCCTAACACACAAAGAAATTAACTTTCTAAAGACATTAGTTCCAAGGACAAGGGAAGCAAATGTCAGGAATCTACAAGGGCAAGAAAAAGTTAAAAATAAATTGAGACTTTAAATCAGTTATGTTAGAAGCTGAACAAGGCAAATCAGCATTCTTCAGGATCTTTATAATGCTAGACTTACATATTTCTTAGTAGGTTACAAAAATATAGATTTTATCAGTGTAGATTTACAATAAAATGAGATTTTGATGGTTGAATAAACCTCAAATTACATTTTATTGTTTGCTTTTTAATAGTTCCTTTGTTTTTTTCCTCAACTTATGAATTATAGTAAGAACAAAAGATAAAAAGATGGCTACTATTTGTATTTTACTTTACTTATATAGAAACATTTAAGAATAAATTCTAATAGAAATTTTCTGAAGTAGCCTAAAAATAACGATGCAACTGACAAAGAAGAGTTTGGACGTACCACTGTAGGACAATCCTTCTAAAACTAACATGGATTAATCAATCACTGATGGTCCACAGCAGAACCGGCTGTCAGCAGGGGGCCTCGCTGGAGGAAGCAGGCACTGTGAGCAGACCCGGAAGGGCAGACCTTGTCCTGGGCTGTCCTCTCTCTCCCTGCCTGCCGGCCACCACAAGGTGGATGGTTTTCCTCTGCCATCCATGACGTTCCACCTCACCACTGGCCCAGGGCAACAGCCAAGTGACGGTGGGCTGAAATTTCCAAATCCTGAACCAAAATACACCTTTCCTCCTTTCAGTTGTTTATCTCAGGTACTCTGCCTCAAGATGGAACGCTAACATGGGTACTATTTAAAAATACCACTGCTGCTACTATTACTTGCAACAGTTTGCATTTATTGAGTGCTTACTCTATTCCCACTTCTAAGTACTACATATATCATTATCACAAAAATTTTAACTATTTTACATTGTTACTATTCTAATCTATAAATGAGAAAACAGGCAGAAAGAATAGGTAACTTGCCTGCGGTTAAACAACGTGTGAGACTTTAAGGAGCCAGTATTTACAGCATGCAGGAAGTACCTGTCTGGGTCCTGAACACTTCCCCATTATACTTTACTGCCTCTTATAAGTGATGGTTTTAATTTTGTTTAGAACAACACACAGAGGTAGGTACGGAAGCTGATGGACTTCTAGTTGACTGACTCCTAGATAGACTTGCTTCCAGCTTCAGCAAGAGCTGGGCCAGGGGAGAAATCAGGACAGTGATGGAGGAGGTGTTCCCTTCCCTGTAACATTTATAAACAACACTGGCCATTGTGGGAAGAGTAAATGGCCTCAAAATGAAATCTCCTTGTCACTTTATATCAAACAAGTCTTATATGCTGGTTTATCTACATATATTGGTGTCTTAGGTAAGAGCACTAAATTTCACCTTTTTGGAAAATTAAACTTCGAGGTATTCTGAATGAAACCATAACAGCAGGGGCAGGTGACGAAGGAAGCCCGTGTTTTGATGCAGTGTTCGATCACCATGTCTGTGGCCACGCCACAAGCATGCAAGGCTACCTGGAAGATAAAACCAGACCTTTGCATTACATCCTTTAACCAACAGTGCAACTTGTGTGCTTTTTTAAAAAAAATTTATGACTGATCCCTAAGAGATTTCAAGTTACCAGAGTATCATTCTGTAATAGTTTAAATAGTTCTTATTTGGACATCTAAAGGGATACTTATCTGCTCATATTAAGATTGAAAGTTTAGAAAACGAATATTGTAAATAAACCATAAGATTCATTCACTGGGGATGTGATATAATATTAACTGTAGAAACAGAATACACATGGATATCTAAACTAGCACTCTCGGTAATTGTGCTCAGTTTGTAGCACTGTGGTAAGAACACTAGACTTGGAACAAGGATTTCTAGTCTAGAATTTCAGTTTGCTGTGAGCCTGGGCTCCCTTGAAGTTTAACTTATTTAGGTCTTTGTCTTTTCAACTCAAAACTATGGCTAACAATACTGATACATCACAAGCCTTCTGCAAAACTGAAATAAAAATGTATCTGAAAGCCCTTTTACAATTGTTATATGAATATGATTTAATATAAAAACTGATTAAATCATTTTATGTAGCATCTTTCCAGGTAATTTCATATAATAATCTTTAACATTGAAAGATGAATTGTATCAACTATTTTCAAGGGTTTATTTTAAAAGGAAAGGCTAAAATTGTCCATTCAGAATAATGAATAGGGCTTCAATAATTCAAGAAAATGAATGTAACCCTAAAAATAATTCTAAAATGTTTTCACAGCACACATCCTTAAATGCATTTATATTTATTATAATCTAAAATGGACAATTATGAAAATTATTATTCTAAATAAGGCAAAATAGGACTCTAGGAAGGAAAATCAGATACGGGGATCCTGAGAGATAAAATAATTACATTTGCCAGAAAAATGCTCAGATCTTGATTTCGTTCTAGACAGAGACAAACTATATTGATCATAATTTTCTCTTCCAGGGAGGGCTCTCACCACTTCCAGGCAGGCAGGTCCTCTCAGAGTGAGAGCATTTTCTGGAAATTTCTGGATTGTAAAGTATTCAAGGCTTTGAGTTCAAAAGCTAAAAGCAATACTGTAGAGAAGAGGAAAGCATGCTCTCTCAGCCCCCGTGAATTCTCCCCTCCACCTCTGTGGGCTAGAGAGCTCAGCTCCCGCCCTGGTGGTTCTCAGTTCGCTTTTCCTGCCTTGCATGGAAGCCTAAGAAGGTGCTATCCAGCAAGGGCAGCAGGACTGTGGGCAATGAGGGATAAAGATCCTGCTTTCCATCTGGCATCTTTATTGAGTCAGTTTTGCAGAGTAAAAAATCAAGCTGATCTTTATTTTCGCAAGTAGTAGAGAAAATCTTATGGTGATCCCTAGCACCTTCCCCACCAAAAGTTACAGGATGCATCTTCCTTTGAGGGAGCCAGAGCGGGACAGACAGTGGCTGTGTGCCCCAGTGTGTGGGCTCCATGTGGTGGGGAGGGGAAGGGCACAGATCCCCTGTGCTCACCACGACCATGAGACAGTGCACGACCCACAATTTACAAGGGAGGAAAGGACTGCTTGGAGAAACGAGAACTCACTCAGGACAAACAGCTACTGAGGGGAAGAACTTTGATCCCAAAACATGACCAGGTGGGCTAATTCCATCAGAGTACTTGAGGCTCTGAACAAAGAAAAGCTTAGACAACTTACGTGCTACTCGCAAAAGAATGAGTTTCTTTTCCTTATTTAAATGAAATAACTAAATCAAAATATTTACTTAATGCATTTTAGGTCTAAAATGTCTTACTGCATCCCATACTCCTAATTACCATTGTCATCAAATGCAGGTCAAAAATAATAGACAAGTAATGAAGAGAGATACAGACCAAAGGAACTATCTGAATATAAAAATTTATCCTACAAGAAAAGTAGTGCTTCGAACTGGGGAAAAAAAGATGAACTTTTTGATAAATGATGTTGGATTTATCTGATAGCCACATGAAAAATAAAAATAAAATATTTTCCTCATACCACATATAGGAAATACATTTCAAATGGACTGGAGCTTTAAAAATGCAAAAAATTAGGAGTAAAGTTCTTCAGAACCTGGGAGTGGGAAATAGTTCCTTAAAATCCTGAAGATTCACACACAATAAGGGGTAATATTAATAAATTTGACAAGATAAAAATTTTAAAAAATGACTTTTGAATGGCAAATAGACAAAACCATAAATAAAAAGACAAATGACAAACTAGGACAAGGATTTATAATTTATACCATTAAGGGTGAATATGCCTAATATATAGCAAGCTTCTAAAAATAAAACTCTCAATAATGTGATAGTAAAATAAGCGGGAGATCTGAACAGTTTACTAAGTATGCAAACAGTCTGCTGCGGTTTAGCTCTATAAATTGTCCTCCAAAGTGTCACGTGACTGGAGGATGACTGGATGGGGTGCTAATCTCATCAGTGGGCTTATCCATCGCTGAGTCTAGTAGCCAAATGTGCTGTTGGGAAGCGGGGCCTAGTTGGAGTGGGTGACAGGGCGTGACCTGGAAGGGTGCACTCTTGGTCCTAGCTGCTCCCTTCTCTCTCTGCCTCCTGCCTTCCATGAGTTCAGCAGCTCTCCTCCATCAGGCCCTTCCCCCATGTTGTTTCTGCCATGGAACCAGCCAAACATGGACTGATACTGTGACCCAAAACAAGTATCTCCTTTAAATGGTGGATGTCGAGCATTTTGTCCCTACCACTGGAAAGCAGCTAAGACAATTCTGGCATGAGGAGTGAGGTCATTGCTGTGACTACCTGACTATGTGGTGTAGAAACCTTCAGAAGTGGGTTGGAGAGGAGTTTGAAAGTCTGGAGGTATGGGCTAGAGAAGTCCTCCAAACTTGTGACCAACACTGATAAGTGATTCCTATCAGAGCTCAGAGCAGAACGTCTATGGTAAAGACCAGCTCAGGGAGCTACAGTTGGGGAAAAGGACTTTACTGGCAGCTGGACTAGAGGTCAAATGTGTTACATGCTGGCAGAAAAATGTCTTCATTTTGCCCATGTTCTGAATCTGTGTGGGAGACTGAGATTAAGAGGGTGGATCGAGCGACATGGTGGAAGAAATTTCAAAGCAGCGCAGACTGTGGCATGACTACTGCTGGATGCTTTCAGTCAGAACCTTAGTGAGAGTCAGGAACAAAAACAGATGTGAAAAGTTTGCAGTTCCATCAGAAAGGGCAGCCTGCAACGTTGTGGCCTTGGTTTCAGTTTGGTTGATGAAAATACTAGTATTTTGTTAACAAACTACAAGGATAAAAATATGAGAGACGGGAATGATGTTAGCCAGAATCAGCCCCTGATGATGCTGTCTAATCCCTGGAACCTACAACAGGGCACAAAGGATTTTCAAATGTGATTAAGGTTTGGTCTTCAGAATAACAAGATCATCTGGGTTATATGGTCACACAAGGCCTAAAAAGAAGATTTTTCTCAGGGGGCAATTTAGAGAGATAAGACAGATGGTGGGTCAGAGAGATTTGAGCCACTGGGAAGACTCGGCGCCCCATTGCAGGGTTTCATGGTGAAGGAGGCCACAAGCCAGGGAATGTGGGCCTAGCTCTAAACGCTGAGGAGGACGCCTTGCTGACAGCCAGCAAGATGCAGGATCCTCAGTCCCGTAACCAATAACCTAAATGGTCTCGGGATAGATACCATCCACCTCAGGGCCTTGAGGAAAGAGCCCACTCAACATTTTCTCTTTGACCCTGTTAAGAAGCCAAATGGAGAAACCAGTTGAGAAGACCTGGACTTCTGACCCACAAAACTTGTTAGATTGTTTTTGCTAATTTAAGATGTCAAGTTTTTGGTAATTTGTCACAGCATAAATAGAAAATGAATTCAGATGAAAGTCTATAGATTATATGCGTTATATACTATACTGTAAGGCTTACATTAACCACTTCAATTTCTGTGTCTTCTTTCAATAATGATTAAACTAAATAAAAATTACCAAATAACTAGGGAAATTTGAACATTATTTTTAAGATAGAAAATGGTACTGTGGTTATTTCTTTTTATTTTTGGGCTGTGGGAGGTAGACTCCAGGGCCTCATGCATGCTAGGCAGATGTTCTACCACGGAGCAACATCCCCGGTCCAAGAATTTAATTTTTTTTAAAACAGTCTTAGGTTGAAAGGAAAATTGAGAGGAAGATAGGGACTTCTCATATACCCTTTATATTCCCCCATATGCATAGATTTCCTTATTATCAATAGCCCAGACCACAGTGGAACATTGTTAAAGGTAGTTAGCCTACACTGACGGATCATTAACACCCAGAGTCCATATTTTACATTAAGTTTGCTCTCAGTGATGTACATTCTGTGGGTTTGGATGAGTGTATATCCTGTGCCCATCAGTATAGTATTACAGAGTCTTTTCACTACCCTAAAAATCCTCTATGCCCTTTCACCCCATCCCCTCCCTGCCCCTAGCAACAATTCACCTTTTTAGTTGTCTGCATAGTTCTGCCTTTTCAGGAAGATCACATAGTTGGATCTTACTGTACGTAGCCCTTTTCTGCTGGCTTCCTTTACTTAGTAATATGTGGTGGACATTCCTCCGTATCTTTTCACAGCATGACAGTGCATGTTTTAGTGCTGAATAATATTTCACCATATGGATAGACTACAATTTATCCACTCACCTACTGAAAGACATCTTCTTAATTCCAAGTTTTGCCAACTATGATTAAAGCTGCTACGACTATCTATGTGCATATTTTTATATGGATGTAAGTTTTACATTTTTTGGGGTAAATAATGAGAACAATTTCTTGGATTGTAAGGTAAGAGCATGTTTAATTTTGCAAGAAGCTGCCAACCATCTTCCAAAGTGGGCTGTGCCATGGTACATTCCCATCAGCACTGAATTAAGGGTTAGGTTGCTTTACATTCTTTCCAGAATTTGTTGTGGTCAGTGTTCTGGACTTTGGCCCCTCTAATATGTATGTAGCAACAACTTACGGTTGTTTCATTTGCATTTCCCTGATGATATATGATATGGTGCTTTTCATACGCTTCTTTGCTATTTCTGTATTTTCTTTGTTTAGGTGTCTGATAAAGTCTGGCCTATTTTTCAGTTGGGTTGTTTCTGATTGTTCAGTTTTGACAGTCCTTTGTTTATTTTGGCTAAGAGCCCTTTATCAGTTCTTGCAATATGTCTTCTGCAAATGTTTTCTCCCACTGTGGCTTTTTCTCACTCTTAGGATGATGTCCTTTAAAGAACAAGTTTTTTGCCTTTAATGAAATCTTTCTTTCCTGGGTAGTGCTTCTGGTAGTTGGCAGATCATCACCACATCCAGTTTGTTCAAATTTCCTCCTGTGTTATCTTTTAGAAGTTTGACTGCTTAACCTAAGTTTCCTTTAGGTCTGGGATCCATTCTGAGCTAACTTGTATGAAGGGTGTAAGGTCCATGTCTAGATTGTTTTGTGCAGGTACATGTCCAGTTGCTCCAGCATCATTTACTGGAAAACATTTCTTTTTTGAATGATTGTTATTTATTATTAAGAGATAAATGCACACATTTTTATGGATAAAATGCAATTAATGTTTGGGATTTGCTTCAAAATACCCCAGGGAAAAGGAAAAAATAGGAAAAGTTATAAAGGAAGCACGAATGGCTAGATATTAAACAGGGAAATATATATGCATGCTAAGACCAGGGATTCTCTTATGCATGGTATAGTTTAAGGACTGTTGTTCCAGAGCAGTGCTTCTCAACCTGGAATGTGCAATCAAATAAGCATTCATCTTATTGAAAAAGAAGAGAAATTGGATTCAAAGACCCAAGGAGGAGCCTGGGAACCTGCATGTCCAACAAGCTCGCAAGTGCTATGTGTGGTACTGGTCCTCCCAGTGCACTGGTGGAAAGCCTGAAGGTGAGTGATTCTGTTGAGCAGTGTGCTTTTCTTTCTTTTTGATCATCAAAGGCCTAGAGTTGCTACTTACAGTTCCAGAACTTGAACAATTTATTCATCCACTATTCATTCAATGATCACTAAGCACTTCCTGTATATCAGTATTATGCGAGTTGCTGGCAATAAAAAATCAAACATAAATATATAGCTCCTTTTCTATGCGCAGTCAGTAGTAACAATGGAATCCAAATTATTGAATACATTAATCAACTCAACTGATTAGCTGTAGAAGTTTAAACTGTATGGGGAATTGTACAGGTTTAGATAACTCAGAGTTATGGTTCTAATGTGTGACTTCCTGTGTCAGGCAACACAAGGGATGCAAGAGAGAGTAGAGCACTACCCAGGAAAGGCACGCAGCCTGACAGGAACTTCTGCAGCACGTGACAAATGTGCTGACATTGCCAAGAGCACAAAGAGAGACGCCACAGGAAGGAGAGGAGGAAGTCAGATGAGAGAAAATCAGGGAGGAGAGGGCATTTGTGGGGGTCCTTATAGGATAGAAAAGATTTCAAAAAGTAAAGAAGTAAAAGGAATGGGGGTAAAAAAGCACAAGGTATTTTCATGAAAAAAAGAGCTACTCATAGTATTAATGGAAAAAATTAACATTGATGCACTGTAATAAGCACTTTCCACGTATTAACATAACTCTATGAAGGAGATACTATACATTTTTGGCCTTTAAAACTGTGGTAAATTTAAGTAACATGAAATTGTTCTTTCTATTTTTAAGTGTACAGCTCAAAGGTGTGTTAAGTATATTCACACTATCATAAAACAGACCTTTCTAACTTTCTCAGTGAAAATCATCCTATCCTTTGGTTTTTTTTCTTCTTCCCGTTGAAGCTCTCTCCGTTGCTTTTTTTCTTCCTCCCATCTCCCAGTGCAGTGGTGGTGACCTACGGCATGTGTGCCGCAGTGGGCTGTTTGTATCTTTGAAATCTCTAAAAGGTTCGCCATCACTTCCCTAGTATAACCACTATTCCATATTGTTTCTATGAATCTTACTACTATAGATGCCTCATATAAGTGGAATTGCAAAGCATTTGTATTTTGTGACTTGCCTGTTTTACTTTGCATAATGCCATCAAGGTTCTTCAATGTTGTAGCATGAAATAATTTCTGTCTTTTTAGGGCTGAATCACATAATATTTACCACATCTTGCTTACCTGTTCATCCACCAATGGTCCCTTGGGTTGCTTCTGTCTCTTGGTTGTTGGGATTAATGCTGCTGTACACACGAGTGGAAATATCTAAGTAGGCACTACTTAAACTGCAGAAACTGCAGCACAGAAAGGTAACTTATCCAAAGTCACGACAAACTGAGAGTCCCAACTCAGTTTGGGTCCTCGATAACTACATTTTACAAATATATTGTTCTCATTTTATTCATACCACTTGCTAACTAATTTTTTAGAATTCCAACATCATAGGGAACAAGCATGTATTTAGGATCTGCTAGATCTTCACTTTACATAGACTTCTTTCTTGATTTAACTCTTCTGTTGCTTTTTAATTTGATGCTTAAGTAGCCCTTATTTCCATTCCCCGTAACATGTCTGAAGTCACCTAGCCAGTGAGCATTCCAAAGCCTGACTCCAAGGCTCACACTCTTCCATTGTGTCACACCAGCCCTTCCTCAGCCACCATCTTGGAGACCCCTCATGTAAACAGGGAGCTTCTGTGGATCATAGTTCAGCGATGGAAGAACAGTGAATTATGTACTAGTCACACGTTTGGTTCTCAAATGTTGAGTTTCCTATTATCTATCCCTTTCTCTGTACATACACTGAATTCCTCTAGAAGATCAAAACTGAAGTTGTGAACTTATCTTGTGGCCAAGGTAATGTATATTCTAAAGTAAATATAAATACTTTCAATGTAGATATATACTACAAAATTCATGGATTATAAATTAAGCAAGTTTCCCATACATTTTCTTATTTCAATCTATCCATACAGCATAAAAGTTCTAAGTATAATTCCTAACCTACTGCGTAAGGCATCAAGATGAAACTGAGCAGACGAGGAACCCAATTTACATTTCTTTCATAAGAAATGTAACTAAATCATCCCTCACTCTCATAATGTCTCAGCAGCTTAAAAGGCAAGACTCTACACAAAGGGGCAGAATTCTCCAAGAATAAAGAGTACACCTGTAGTCTATTCTGAGAGAAGAGGGTATGTTGGTTCTGAATAGAAGGCATACTTTGAAAGATAATACCTATGCTTTAATTATACCCTGAAAGCTACAGATTTATGATTCCAACAGGTTCCTTGCCCTTACTTATTTATTGAGACTCGCTCAACATTTACTGAGCTTTTCTTAGGTCAAAATGTGCTTGTAATTATTGTTATCTCCCATTTTGCAAATGAAGACTCTGAAGCTCAGCAAGGTGGAGGGGCTGGTTTGTGGTCACAGGTGGTGAAGCAAGGATTTAAACTCAGTCTGTCTGACTCCAAACTGAATTGTCCCAGTTATCTACACTCTCATTTACTTCTTTCTCTAGACATGGGGGTGAACAGTCACTGCCCAGTCTCCAGTTTCAGCTCTCACATGAACCTGCTATATCACTCTTTCCCTCTGAGCCTCCAACTTTCTACTTGTAAAATCAGAAGGAAGGACTGAACGGTCTCTAAGCTGCCCCAGCTCAAGCACGCTCTGACCTTTGCTTCTCCAGGAAGGATTCTTGGCCACAGAGATCTTAGAACGAAGCAGGCGTGATCCCAACCCTGTTCAGTACTCATGTTCACCTCTTTAAAGCTTTCATGCAGTAGTATTTGAGGCAAACAGCTTTGAACTTCAAGCAATGCTAAAAGGTGTGTAGCAACAGGCCCCTCATCCTTCCACACTCCTTCACTCCTGAACGAAAGTCTGGGTATTAAAGATTTGCTTCATTTGTAAATATTGGACATTATTTATTGCATTTCTCTTATAGAGGATGAGCATATTTTCCCCACATTATACAACCTCTGCCTTTTTTCAACAATACAATTTTCCAGTGGATAAAAACTCCCAAAGAATTGCTCAGTTTTCTTTCCTGATGACATCTTTCCTGGGTCTTCTGACTTCTGACTAAAATATGGACTCTGCTTTCTGGGCTACGGCCCAAATGTGGTTCTGAGGCTCCTTTACCACCAGACGAAGGCTTCCCCTCACCCTCTTCAATCCTGGGTACCACTTACTCCTTTCTCCTTGTTTTCATGAGGGCATCAACTAGTTTGCAGAAAAGCATTCCATACAACGTACATTCCCTTGAGAGCGTAAGTATGGAAAGTTAATTTTACTTTTATACTTGACTGATGGATTGGTTCAGCATGAACTTCAGATTGAAAATTAGCCATTAGAATTTTATATGCATTTCTTCACTACTTTCAAGCCTCCTGTACTAATACTATTAAGAAGTATGATAACATTTTGATTCCAAATTATTGTTTATGACCTGTTTTCTTCCTCCATGGAAACTGGTCAGAAATTCTTGTCATCCTTGGTGTCCTGAAACTTCACCACATACTTTGGTATAGGTAACATTTTAAATAAACTTTTAAAGTAAAAATAAACATATCCTTTATTATTAATGTATTTTTTTCTTAAATTAGTTCTTTGTTACTTTCTTTCCTATCCCTTTATCTATTCTCTCTTTCTGGTCCTCCTATTACTAAGGTATTGGTTGGGTTCTTGGACTGAAGCTCAAGGTTTTTTTTTTAAATTGCTTCTTTTCAGTTCTTTCTTTTCTTTTCTTTTTCAGGTGACAGCTTATACTTCATCTTTCTTCCTTCCTACCCCCAGCTTTATTGAAGTTTGACCTCCCTCCCTGTATCCCTCTCTCCCACTTACTGTCTTCTTTCACTGGGCTACATCTCCAACCATTTTTATTGAGATATTTTTCACTAAGTTGCCCAAACTGGGCTCAAACTTGTGATCCTCCTGCCTCAGCCTCTCAGAGTGCCAGGATTATAGAAATGTGTGACAATGCCTTTCTTTCTCAGTACTTTATCTTTAAAATTTTTAACTTCCAAGAAACCGTGACTCATTCTCTAACCATCCAATTATTTTCCATTCTATCCTTGTTTCATTAATATAAAATTCAACATTGTCCCTGGTCTTTCCCTGAAGAAGATCCTTTGTCATGTTTCTTGCTTTGCTCTCTATCTTCCATTTTGGATGTTCCTATCTTTGGAATTCCTCGGGTGTTGGTTCATATTAGTGAATCACCAAAGAGATAACTGCAAGTTCTGAACAAGAGAGTAAGGCTAGAAGACTTGGGATTGAGTTGGCCAGTTGGCTTTTTAAAAAAAGTACACCTATAATATCTGTAGTTTTCTTCTCTGGGGATAGTTCTGCATCTACGGAAGAGGGGCTTTGAATCCTGTTGATAGAGCAAATAGATCTGGCTTCCAAGGTTCTGGAATTGGGAGGCAGGTGAGGGCAGGGGAGAGATCCAGGGCTCAGAGCGAAGGTTCTCACACAGCTCTTACTTTCAGCATGGCACATTGCCACTGCCTTCTAAGCACCTGCCAGCCTGATATTTGGAGTCTCTGTGGCGCTGCTTCATGGAAGAAACTTCCTGCTTCTTGCAGGAATTGGAGAGAGGTACTTGTCTGTAGGAGATGTGGGTGGGAATCCCAAATAATACTTTTAATCATGGCTTCAGTTCCTCCTCATTCCCTTCATCTACAGTTTTGGGTATCCTGAAGTGACTTGGTTCCTGGTAACTTTCTTGCTACTTTGGTCTTATTTAAGTTTGATCTGCCTCCTACCTATGCAATAATTTATCACTTTTTTCTTCAACCTGCTTTCTACCTTCATACTTCAGACTGCTTGATTCAAGGTGTAGAATCTTTAATGTAGTTTCATCCAAGATTGATTTTTCTGGCTCTTATTTTTGTAATTTGTATTTCTTGGGGAAATGAGGCGTTGAAATAGCTCTATCTGCCATTTTCATCTTGGAAATCTTCCCTTTGCCTTAACGAATTTTAAAAATTGTGTTTACAAAATAAATAATTTCTCTAGCTCCTTATCTTTTACAAGGATTATGTAATTGCTTATCAAAAGTATTACTAACTTACACCTATGATTGCTAACAAACATAACTAAAAAGAGCTTGTAAGTAAGTACTCTCCACACAGGTAAGTCATAAATAATCACATTAAAATTGTCAAGGGTGAAACAGAACAAAGCAAATAAAAGTAACATGATAACAAAAATTTTGAGATTTTGATATACAATGAAAATTTTAAAAATATACGCCAGTGCTTGTTAGGGTTGGAATCATCCAACTCAAACACTGTGATGGGCAGGCTGGGAAGGCTGGATCCAGCTTTTGTGTTGAATGCAAAGCATGCACTTTTCCATAGTCATAGCACTTTCCATAATGTTGTTTGAGAATAAGGTGTTTGGATCATTGCTTGCGAGCATGAGTAATAAGATTTATTTTATAAATTAAGTCTTAAAATGTTTAGTCTTTTAAAATAAAATTTTAAAATAACGGGACTTACTTATCCCAGAAGAAAAGAAGGCAATAATAATAATAGGAAAGAAAATGATAATAGATTTCCTTTAAAATTACGCTTTTATAAATAGTCTTTGAAAAATCATCACTAAAATGTATAATCAATACTCACATCTGAGACATGCAGCTACATACAGACAAACTGGAAAGAACCTAAAAACCTTTTCAGACATTTCTTACTTATGGAAAGATTTTTCTGTTTTCTTCAGGACATTGTTAATCATTAACATAAAACAAAGAGTAAGTCCATGCAAGGTTATTCTTATAATAACCCCACACTTGTTTTGCAGGAAGAAATACAGACAGCCCTAAGAGTGGCTACTTAGGACTTTTCACTCTGTGAGAGCACAAACACATAGACATTCAGTAAGCACCACACAGAAGGAAGAGCAGCAACACTGACACCTTAATGAAACACAAATTTCCAAGAGAATCTAGAATCTGGAGTGTAAATGAGCTGACATCTTTTAGGTCTTTTTAGTAATATCAAATAACAATCTGACTTAAGCATTTAAGAATTTGATCAAAATACTTCTTTGTCTCTTAGAAGCTAAAAATACATGTAGATATCAAATCTCAGCTAAAAAAGTAATATAAAGGCAATTCTAGCACTTAGAAGTTACTAGCAAGTTATTTTTCTTTTTAAAAATTATCTTTGTTTTCATTTTCCACTGTCTTCCAAAAATGCAGAAATAAACCAAGACACATCACTGGCATTAGAAGTCATTCATTCAATTAATAACCATTTTCAAGCATTACTTTCTGTGTGCCAAACACTGGCCTCCACATTAGAGATCTTCTAGTGAAGGAAATAAATTTCTTCTTTGGTGGAGAATCAAATGTTATCTCTGTCAGTTAATGATGCAGTGCAACGAGTAAAATAAGAATCATGTGCTATATGTCATAGGTGAAGTATAGAAAATGAAAGACTTGTTTGTTTAGGAAAGAGTATAAAATTATCTCCCTTATTTATTGCAGAGTATATAACTTTTCTGACTTACATAAAGAAACGGAAATTGCTTGATTACTTACCCCAATATTAAACATTCCTGTAAAATACTCCATATTTGCTTGAATGAACCAAATGTTGCTTAAACCTAGTTCATCACTTCTCTTCTTAGCACGAATTAGTGATAATTCCTTGTTTTCTATTAATATAACCTATAGTTTACCCAGAAAAAAATAGTATATTCAGTAACATTATTCAGACTTCAGGGTTACCAACATGCAACATCCTAGAGTGATCCTCTGTCCTGTGCCAGGATGTGTGTCAGGTAACCTGGTGCAAACACGAATAAGGTCCTTGAGCCCTTGAAACTTACATGACTAATACTTGATATCAGTGAAACAAGTCACAACCACACAGTGTGATGAGTACTGCTTTGTGGTTTTCTTTTGAGACGAAGTCTCATTAAGCTGCCCAGACTGACCCTGAACTTATAAACCTCCCGCGTGAGCCATCCAGGTAGGTGGGATTACAGGCATGCCCTGCCACACCAAGCTCGAGATAGTATTTAATGAAAGACAAACGATGTATAATGGGTGCACCCAGACTTGGTGACCGAGGGATTTTTGTGTTGAAGGATGGTCACTGTGGGGAATCAATTTAACATGGCGGAAGATTAACTACAAACTTCCAGCCAATAGTGGCAACGACTGAACACATTATGGTACATTTACTTAAAAACATACTATACAGTCACTAAAATAAGATCATGTGTAAGACTACTAGCAAGAGGAAAAATAGGTATGATACTATATTGAGTGGAAGCAGGGATTAAAACTGTATTTGCATTTTTAGAATTTGTAACA
The DNA here is from genome assembly GCA_004026905.1 of Hystrix cristata. Classification (NCBI taxonomy): domain Eukaryota; kingdom Metazoa; phylum Chordata; class Mammalia; order Rodentia; family Hystricidae; genus Hystrix; species Hystrix cristata. Next base: position 37,812 of record PVJO010009155.1, read on the forward strand.
GTAACGTCCATATGAACAACGATTTAATGAGAACAGAGGAAACACATATGATGAATTGATATGGTAAGTTTATGTTTGGTTTTTTAAAAAAAAATTTTGTTATTACTACAATTTTGATGCAATGGATCAAAAGAATATCAAAACATGCTAAAGCAAGTTTCAGAAGTCAGCATTTCTAGGTATAGTTATGTTGAAAATTAAATAAATTTAATCATAACTATTTAACAATGGAAGAGTTATTTTAAAAAGTATTTAAACATATATACCATTTTAAACAGTTGATAACTGTTTCATAGTCTTACTTTACCATTTTTTCCCCTTATGATTCTTTTTTTTTTGTGGTGCCGGGGATCGAACTCAGGGCCTTGTGCTTGCAAGGCAAGCACTCTAATCACTGAGCTAAATCCCCAGCCCCTCCTTATGATTCTTTACCTTAGAAATTTACTTCAAAGGCAAAAGAAAATGCCTGTGCCTCATATTTGCCTAGGGTGAGAGATTGGGAATTCCAGAGCAGGGATAGACCTGACTTGGCTAGCTGAATTGTATTTAGCTAAAATGTTGTCTTTTATCTATTACTCAGAATTTACCTGGCACGATGGCAGCATGTGAGCAAGAACAATTCCAACATGGCCCTGGAAAGGTCAGTAAAAGAAGGAAGTTAACTTCGGTCCCCATGGCTTCTGCTCATTCCAAGACAACAAATAAAAACATGACCTTGAATGTGATGTAGAAAAGTCACACAGTCTTGGAAAGGATGAAAAGAGACATGTAATACCCCGCCACTGCAGAAATCCACAATTCTATCACCAGGTTTGGCCTGATTTATCACCACATAAGCAAGGTTGTTTAGCTGTTGTTGCTTCCTCAAAGCTCGGTCACTGGACATTTTGCCTGGGAAAGAAAAGAAACAAGAGAAACATTATACACTGTGAGGGGCTAAGCAGACCCACTTGGAACAGACTCTTAGGGTGCAGGAGAAGGATATGACCACACACAGAAGCACGTGACAAATTTCATATAATTGACTAAGAGAGGACGTGATGACGGAGACTCAAAGATGAATTCTACTTTTGCTTATTTTACTTCTGATTCATTTTACGCAATTTATATTTTGATGAAATAAAATGTCTCCCAGGGAGTGGAAACAATAACTAAAACATTAGTTCAGAGTCATAACAAATGATCAGTAAATTTTAGCTGGATAGGGAAAAAGCCGCAACCATCATCTCCCTTTATCCCTCTTAGACTCAAAGACTGTCTACTTTCAACATATTCCTTAAATCTCCTTACAGAAAGATGCAGAATAAAATAAAAGCACCTCTATCATTTAACTGGCACATCCTTGAACCCTGAAGTCTTCTGTGAGAGCATTTGGAAATCTCAGACCACGGCTGCTGCATTGTCTGAACTGTGTCAGTGCTGGTTGTATTTAGAAAGATTTAGCTAAAATGGTAAATCTTTGGATTTTCCTTTTTTTCCTTTGAAGCTTCCTTTTCTCATGAGTCAGACATAGAAATTTAAGGCAATTAGAGATTAAAGATAGGGCATTTCCAAGTATGAAATGCCTTGGGCCCAGCAGCATGAAAATATCTTAACCTCACTTCAAAAGCCACTAGTCAAGTCCACAAAAATATCTTCAGAAGGATGAAAACATTATTTGTTTTCACATATTTCAAGTGCATTCTTTACAAGAGTGGTTTGATAAAAAAAATTTTTAAAGATAACAAGGTTTTGGGGTCCATTTTAACAGAAAAATAGCATGTTACTTTTTCTTTTTTTCTTTCTTTGTGTTACTAAATTTAAAAGCATTTTTAAAGCATTTTAAATTTAGGAAAATTTTATTTTAGGATAAAATAGAAAATTATAATCTCATAATTAAGAGGTAACATTTATATATGCTATAACATTTATATGTTATATTCATAACATATAACTTTCTAGTCAGCATACAAAGTATTGTAAATATCTTTTTAATGTCAGTGGATCTGTCTATTCTGAGTACTTCAATAGCTGCATAGTATTTCACTAACTATACACCACAATTACAAAACCAATTCCCTACTGTAATGATACGATCATCGTCACACAGCTAGATCTTTAAGTACAATCTCAATTATTTAGGACAGCCTAATGTGGATTTCAAACACGAAAGGTTTGTAAATCAATAGTCTGGTGACTTCATTTGTGAAGATAGTTGAATGTGGCTTTTAAAGGAATTACCTATACTTTTCTCTAATAATGTAATTGTAAAAAAAGTCTAAACATGAAGTGAGAGCTCCTATAATCCCAACCTTCATGGATAACCACTCCTAAGTGATTTTACTAAGAAAATTTTTAAACAACATAGCACAATGGAAAGACCCTTACTGTGCATGCCTCTGTATTAAATCCATTTTTCATCACTACAATGAAATACCTGAGGCAATCTAGAGCAGAAGGAAAAGAGGCTTATTTACCCTAGATTTGGAGGTTCGCGGTCCACCTAGCATTGTGCTGGCTGTTGTCAGGACACCTGACAGAAGGCAGAAGAAAGAGAACATGTGGCCAGGCAGGTGTTGAGAGAGACTCAGGGTCAGAATCAGGTTTCATAACAGTTTGCCCTTGTGAGAACTCATGCCGGGAGACCAGGACTCCCTTGCTGGGGTGGTGCCACCACGACCTTTCACTTTGCTCCACTCTTGAAGGTTTCATTTCCCTCCTGAGGCCACCACCCCGAAGACCAAGTCTTCAACACACAAACCTTCTGGAGGACAAGTAACACCCACACCGTGGTCGCCTCGGCGCTCCCTACACTGTACCACTAACAACTCACTGGACAGGATTTCGGCTCCTGTCCATCCATCCGCCTTGGCACCCTGATGTACCTTATTTTTTATGGCAATTTAGATTTGATTTGGAAGAAGAAGAGGAATGACAGAGAAGCGGGGCAGGCTCGGAAGACAAAAGAAAAGTCCTTTGGGGCTCTCTGGAGAGCTAGAGCCACAAATTCTGCTACTAAAGGGAGCCACTATGAGGCAAGGAATAAGCACAGGCATTTCTGTCTTTGCAGTCTGCAGATTGCCTAGTAGCCTCTAGGCGAAGGATTTTTGTAAAAGAAAGTCAGAAATGATCTTTTTCTTAAGAACAGGAGTCAGGAAGGAAAAATTTATTAAATGGTATATTTAATAGCAAATCGTATACCATACAGTATTTTTATCAGAAATTTAGAATTACCTAAAATCCTTAGGCCTGTTTCTAAAGGCAATGCTGATAAGGACTGCTTTTCTTTGTAAAACCACACCTCCGTATGTTAAAAGAAAGAAAAAAATATGTTGAAAGGAAGGCTGAAAGTACAGAGGTACTATCCAGGGTAGTGTGTGAGTAGAGAGCCTGTTACATTGCACACTATACTCACAAAACTTGAGCTAAAAATATGGCAGCCAGATGCCTCAATGCTTTAAGGAAAAATTACCTCTTATATTCCCCCTTCTATTCCAGTTTTATAAACATTATGAAGCTTCTGCAAACAGGAACAGAATCTCAAATATATTCAAGTAAGGTAAAAAAAAAAAGTGGTATTTTGGGATATGGTATTAATCTAAAAATCAAACCCTACTTCCTGTTTTTATCCAGTGTCCTTGTGCCTGAGACATATCATTTACAAGCACAAAATTACGATCTACTTTTAGCTTGACTAAAACTGATAATTCGTTAGGTGCAATGGAAAAAGGAACCGAGAAGCCAGATGTTTTAGCCCAAGTGAGGGAGTTTTGCACGGCGTCTCTAATTCAAGTTGGAATACTGGATTCTTAGACAACTGCAGTGTTGTTTGCATTGACCTCCAAAGGCCGTACAAGGCAGAAGCCCATTTTTAAGCCAAGGTGAAGGCGCATTAAAGCACCAGCACCTTCAGCTGGTCCAGAACAAGGAATAATGTGAAAGAACGTCAGTGGAAAAAGTGCCCTGTGCAGCCAGGCCGCAGCTCAGTCTCATGATTTATGTCCAAAATCAGGCAGCTCTTAACTTTTGTTCCTTAGCTTGAAGCAACAAAGTACCTTGCACGTTAGAGTGCTTGTGAGAATGAAGATGCTTGGGTTGGATACTTATGAGACTTTCCTACTAAAGTTTTTTTGCTGTTTTGTTCTCAAAGCATTTTTTGAGTTGCTGCAAAACCATATCTTGTGAATTTTAAAACATATATATAATTAAATATAGAAATAAAGAAATTGTGAAAATGAATGGCTTAGAGATTTTTAAAAGATGATTTTGATTGAAAAGCTAAAAAATCAAGAGAGCAAAAGCAAATTTCTTCCACAGGGATAGGTGTAGTGTACCCTGCTCTTCCCCGGAAGGTGAGAGACAACTAAACAGACAAGGTGGAGCTGACCAGGGCCAGTGATGGCTGAGAGGGCAGGTGACAACCACACATTTCAATGTTTTCAGAACAGCCTGATGGCAGCATCAGGACAAACAAGCTGATGAACAGCTCTTCCTCATGTTTTACAGGTCAGTGGACAGGCGAGCTCAGACACCATCTCATGGGTGGTTATGGTTTTCCTGCTCCAATAGTCGCCAGGCCCCTGCCATATGCCCAGCCCCATCCATATGTGAGGACACGTCTCAAAGTGAATAGGAATCCCTGGCTCCGAGGATCTAACAGGGCACCTAAGAAGAAGGTGTGTGGCGATCAATTCTCTGCAGCAGTATGTGTACTGAAGATGAAATTCTGATTGTTGAGACGTTAGAGAGGACTTCACAAAGGCTTGGAGCATTGCAGTTTACTCTAGAGGAAGAGAAATTTACTAGAGAGACCCAGCTGGGAAGCCAGGTCCAGGGCAATCTAGCTGAGTTAAGGGAAATCACATTGAGCTCCCACATCCTTAAAAATGAGCGACTGATGGGGAGGTGGGAGAACAGCGGGTGGACCTGGAAACTTAGGCAGGATCAGATGGGAAAGGCCACTGCCTGTTAACCTCATCTCTTCAAATTCTACAGAAAACATGGCCTTGCTCTAATATTTAAAGTGAACCCCTTAGATTAGTTTTATCCAAATCAATAGTACTGTTATTTTTACATTACGTATTAAACATGTTCTCTTATAATGCTAGCTTGCATCATTTTTTGTTCTGGATGATGTGTATCTTCAAATTAGGTAAGATTATTCCTAAAATTTTCAGAAGCATTAACCTTAGTTGATACTCACTGTCATTAATTGATTTAATTATGGAAATGGAATTGAATCCATCAAACTCATCACATCATTTCAAACCCTGGTGTCTCAGACTGAAACATCTCTTGGAACCCCCATGTTCTTTCCAGGCCCTCCTCCCCTGGAACACCCCTCAGGTGCTGTGCTCACTGGCTTCTCTTTGTGACAGCTTGTTCCTAAGCAGGCTTTGCCTAGGTGCATGTGCTGGCCAGCTTTCCCATTACTGGGACACAATACCCACAACACCTACAACCTAAGGAAGCGAGGTTTAACTTGGCTCATGGTTTCAGTGGATTCAGTCCATGGTCTACTGGCTCCAAGGCAGAAACAGCATAGTGAGAGGGTGTGTAGAGCAAAGCTGCTCACTCTGTGACAGCCAGAAAGCAAAGCAGGCGGGGAAAGAGTTCCAGCAAGAGATACACCTTCCAAAGGCACAGCCCTGGAAAGCCACCTCCTGCAACTAACAGCACATTCAGCTATGGATATCAGTGGATGAAGCCACTGAGGAGTACAGTGCCCTGTGATCCAATCATGTCTCCAAGGAGGCTCTTATTCCAGTCAAACTGACATTAAGACTCACTGTCACAGTGTATCACTAAAGTCCCTTCAGAGTCTACCATTAACTATTTCTTCTCTGCTTACGCACCTTTAAGGCTCCCCTCTGCCTTAAGAACAAACAAACATAAAAAAACAAAAAGAAAGAAACTTGACTTCTTGGTGAGAAAACAAGGACCACGACACTCTGGAATCTGATTAATTTGCCAGTGTCACTTTTTGCTGCCTTCTGTATGTCCCTGATGTTCTAGCCTCTCTAAGCAAGTGACAGTTCCTTGAATTCATACGAAGTCAGTGCCTTTATACAGGTGTTCCCTTTATTAGAATCCTTGCTCTAGAACCTCAGGAACCAACCCCATCACCTTTCCTCACCCCAGGCTGCTGTAAGAAATATGTATTACTTTAGTAATAATAATAATAGTAATGATAATAATGATCTTTAAAAAATTGGAAATAAATTACTTTTTCAAACTCTTTGCTATTACCCAAAATAACTAATATTCTCTACTACCAAGCCTATTATTAATTAGCAAAAATATTTATTATAAAATGATATTTAGGCAAAATTTATTATTGGTACTTCTGTAAAAAAGAATTATTAGCTGAAACTACCTCTGTGTGCCTGGAATAGATGTAGGTGATTTTTGCTGGAATGACACGAAACTGGTTCCAATTAAATGGGAAGAGAATTAGGAGACTTAACAGGCATGTAACAGGTGCTCAGCATAAGTTTTAATAAATGAATTTTCTCTTCTGTTGTAACATAAAGTGCATTTCAAGACAGTATGCTACTTTCTTGTAGGCACTAAGAATGGAAACAAGTTAGGAATCAATGCTATGCCTGTATTTGTCGAAAGAGTGAGAAAAGTCAACTTGGAGTTAGTACTTTCAGTAGAGAGAGAAGTGTCTGAAAACTCTTATGAAGGAATAAGAAAGCAGATATTTAAAAATGTATTAGCGGACACCGAAAGTTAGAGGGCAGGAACAGAATTCTTAAGGAACTCCTAAGAAGGTAGCACGGAAATAAGCAGTAACATAAAGTTTCCACTTTGAGGAAATTTTGTCTTAAATTTTGGAGGTAATATGCTGCAAATACTAAAAATGTAAAAGAGTCCTTTTAATTTGATGTGTTTCAAATCCAGGTGCAGGGTAGTGTGACTAATCCTCTTAACCACACTGACCTCCCAGCATGACACTCTTGCAGTGGTGCATACTGAGGATCTGAGGTCTCCAGCCCCACCCGCACACCTGCATTCAGTGTAGGAAACCAACAGCAGCCTAATGATGTAACAGTATTTTCACTCTGATAATTTTGTATATATTCGGTAAGTATGAACTATGAAGCATTCAGTAGCTACAAACTGAAAAGGTGGTAGAATTCAGTGGAAACTCAAAATATTAAAAGAGGCTAATTTATACTCCTAAATGAACAAATGATGGCTTCATAAATATCCTTCTCAATCAGCCTTTCAACAAGCAAATCATTCAACCAATCTGACCTGTGCCCAACTATTGTGGAAAATGTTAGGGACAAAGAGTTGAGTAATATTTCGTTTCTGTCCTTAACAAATTTAAGCCTTGTTTGCATATTACAAAACATATTAGAGTGCATAAAATGTGTTTTATAAACTACATTGTACAATATATTTTAAAGTTATTTTAACAACCATAACTTAGAAAAATCCATACATCTTTTATTAAAGCTTCTAAAATCTTTTAGAAAGATTGTTAAGACTTTCTGATTATGGTACTCTGGAACTTACTACACACTTACACAGCTGATATTATAATGGTTTAGATCTAAAATATTCCCCAGGTCTCACGTGTTCAGAGGTGAGGCTTTGGGGAAAATGACTGGATCATGGGCACTATACTTTTAAGTAGATCAGTCCACTGATGAATCTGGAGCCGAATGTGCTCTTAGGAGCTGCAGCCTGGTCAGAAGGGTGAGTCTGAGCAGTTGGAACCTCAAAGGGCGTATTTTTGGCCCTGGCTCCTCCCTTCCCTCTCTGCTTCCTGGTCATCACGGAGTGAGCACTTTTCTTCCACCATGCCCTTCCACCATGGTGTTTCTGCTTTGGAGCCAGCTGATCATGGACTCAAGACCCTGAAACTGTGAGCCAAAATAACCTTTCCTCCTTTAAGCTGCCAGCATCGGATATTTTGTTCTAGCAACAGGAGGGTGGCTAATACAGATGATGTATCATCCAGCCTCAAAACTGTCAGGCTGTCACAGTAGATGAAATTTTCTTTCTTTTTTTTCTTTTTTCTTTTTTTTTTTTTTTTACAAAAAAAAAAGGACACTCAATGCTAAGTTCAAGATTGTTCAAAGTTAGCACTTGCTCAAAAACACACAACTGTTAAGTGAATCCAGAACTCTAACGAAGAGTTTCTGACTCCAGATTCAGTCTTCTTTCCAACACGTTCTGTTACTTCTTAAGAAAAGAGGTAACACCGATTGTGATTTTGGAACCTCTGTTGGTATGTTATATGTCTGAGAGTTCAAGAAAGTGAGATGCTTTCTGGTAGGCAAGTGGGTGATTTGCACAGTAGTTATATCATGTCTGAGGGAAAATTAAGTCTTCAGAATCAGTCATAATTGCATTTTATCTCAATTTTCCCTCTAAATAAAATTTCAAAGAATAAGCCACTAAAAAGGATCAATTTAAGTTTTGAAAGTCAGTGTTTTGGAATACAGCATTAGAGGTCTCACTGCTTATTGAAGTGACCTTTGATTCTCACCTTTTCCATGAAAGACCATTTCTCCACCTTGCAACTGTAGCAACTTTTTGATTTTACAAAAACTGTGACATGGGCATGGGGTGGGGTTTGAGCAGTCAATTTGTTGCAAAATCAGATTACCCAGGAAGAAAGACATGAAAATAGATCGGGAAGAACTTTCATGTTACACTACTGCAGATGCTGAGTAAACAGCCTGTCGCTCCAGCCTGTCCCTCCAGCCTGTCCCATAGCCAACTCTAAGGCATCTTTTAAAAAGCTCATAACCAAAAATGTTTAGGCAAAATGCTAATTTGAGGGACAAAAGTGTATCATCTTATTTACAAAGTCAAAGCTTCTGCTTTGTTTATAGAAGAACTTAAAGTGAATAATGGAAATTTCAAAACCTTATTTTTGCTAATTTTTCTCTTAAGATGAATGCTTTGACCCTAGAATACCAGAACCCAGAGTTAATTGAACACATATATTTCCATTCCATTCAAATACTACTTATACCACACAAAATAAACATTACTTTGCTCTGGTATTTTGGTTTTTTCGAAAATAAGCTCACAGTATCTTCCAAGTTGTCCACAAGATCAAACTGAAATGGTTTGAAAAGAACAAAAAAGTTAACTCTGGAATACAGTTTCTTCTCCTTCTTTTTCAGAGGCTTCAGTTAACAACGGGAAGGTATTTTAAGAGTCACATTAACTTTCTGAGGGCATCAGAGTAGTCCTCCTCTGGCTTCCAATTTGGCATGCTTCACAGTAATTAGGTTAAATCCTACTCTTGTAGCCCAAATGGTGAGGGCTAATTTTCCCAATAGAGAGAGCCTCTTTTGTGCATTGTATTCTAATTTCCACTATGATGATCCACAGATTGTCTTGTTCATTTTGTTTCATATCTTTCATTTTGTTTCACGCTCAATATCGAGTGGCATGGCCCCAAATCATTCAATAACATCAATATTGTATTTATATCTACCATCCCCAATGAGATTCAGTGTCCCCTTGAATCTGAGCTCCATGAATGCTTGTTCTGTATAGCAGAAGTGATCCTCTCCCCATTTCCAGTGGAATCCATTTCCTATTCATTATAGTTTATACCTGGATGGCCCTGTCAAGCTTCACAGTATTACAGCTGGGACCTCTGGAAGGTGAGTGGATTGTAGGGCATCAGAGCTGATTTGCTCTTAGGTGGTAGGGCCTGGTCAGGACCTGGAAGGGTGTATCTCCCTTCCCTGCTCCTTCCTAGACTCTCTCTCTGCTTCCCAGATGCCAGGCCCCTACCACCATGCTGCTTCAGCCTGCCACCAGCACACCATGAGCCAAGATAAACCTCTTCTTCCTTAAGTTGCAGGTGTTGGGTGTTTGTCTCAGGGATGAAGAAAGTGACTAAGGCTGTCTTCTGAGATGCTTGCTCTTGAAATGCAGCATCATGCTTTAAGAAGTCTAGCTCTCCTCATTGATGCTGTGCGCACAGACAAGCTTTCTGCCAAGTCTCATCTCAGCTGCAGAGTTATGAATCAAATCCATGACTGCCCACAAAGCACTAAGCTCTGCAGGGGTAACTTGTCTAATAGAATGCAGTGTCCTAACAGCAGTCTTGTGTGTTTGTCAGCTTTCCAGGTGCTGAGACACAATACTGGACACACACAACCCAAAGGAGGAAAGGTTTAATTCAGCTCACTGTTTCGGAGATTCAGTCTATGGCTGGCAGGCTCCAAGGCAGAAGCCTGCTGGAAGGATGTGGCAGGGCAAAGCTGCTTAGTTCATGGCAGCTGGGAAGCAGAGCAGGGGAACAGCTTGGTAAGAAACAGGTGAGGGACCACAGGTACTACCCAAAGCCATGTCTCCAAGACCCACCCAGACGCACCCAGTAGTGTGCTTTACTAACTTCCTGGGTGTTTCTTAATCCAATTAAGCTGACATATCAGGATTAATGGTTACACTTTGTAAGGATTATTATCATTAAGTTGTATTTATTAGGGTACCTATGTGTATATGAAATGATGCTGCATACTATGCCAATGACCATAATAGAGAATGATTATTGCACCTAAGATTTAATACTCCTGGCAGTGGTACTCATATGAGTTCCACAGGGGACTGTGTAAATATCCTGAATTCTAGGCCCACTGTCCCTTTTCAGCAAGCGCTGCAGATCAGTATTCGAAAGACACCCAACAAGAGCAAATGTTGACGTCCATTTGGGTCTAACTTGACAGGCAGTGCCTAGCAGCAGTAGCATTAAGCAGAGGCCCAGCTAGTTGAGTTTAGGAAAAGGAAGAAATATGAAGGACCTGGAAGACAAAACTGCCCTGTGGGTACATGTGGGTGGGCCCATTTACTCAAAGTAATAGGAGATGCCAGATCTAAAATAGGAAGTCTACACTCAAACTGAACTGGTTGGGAGGTCTGAGTCTGCAGGTGTACTGGTTCACAGTCGGGGGAGGGCAGGAACTAACATTCTTCCTAAATGGAAAATTTGAGTCCTTCCTCTTTTTCTCTGATAATTTCAGTATAATCCTACAGAGCAACTCATTAATTTAGCATATTATTTTAAAAGCACCTATTAAATACTTGGCCCTGATCAAGGTGTTGGGACACTTGTCTTTCATCATGAAGCATGTTTCCCTTCTAGTATCCTTCATTTGTTCATCTTGTTCCAGCAAAGCCACAGACTCAGTCCACTTTTACTTTCTTACTTACACTATGGCAATGGTCTTCTAATTAAAAACTGTTCTATAATCTCAGCCATTTGTGCTCATTCTTTCTAAACTACATCTGTGTTCATGCTACTGACTTTCTCAAGAGTCTCCAATGTCTATCTGCCACTCGTCAGACAGCTTTCTAAATCTGGGACTTTATTATGTGTTTCAGCTCACTTTCTGTACTCCTTTGCTCTCACTATTCTCTGATGAGATGGAACTACCACTTATTTCCCAGACAAACTAAACCCTATTGCCTTTTTGAAGTTTTAAACATGCTGTTCACTTTGTCAGGAATACTACTATTGCAGATATTCCAACTCACTTATGGAACAACCACTAGTCTGTCAAGATATTATGAGCTATTGAGAGGAAAAAAAACCATGAGTTCCACTATTAGGCATATTAGGAAATGGATAGACAGTAGGTTGCCCTTGTCTATTGGTTCAGTTACAGTTAACTTTGGCCTGAAAGCATTAAATTAAAAATTCCAGGAAAAAACCACAATTCATGAATTTTAAATTGCATGGTGTACTGACATCTCACACCCTGCTGCTGTTCCTAACTGGAACATGAATTGTTCCTTGGTCCAGGGAATCCACACTGTATATGCTACCTACCTATTAGTCATCCATGAATCCTCTCGGGGATCAGACTGCCTGTTGAGGTATCAAGAGCTTGTGCTCAAGTAACTCTTATTTTACCTGGTAATGATTCCAAGGGGTAAAGAGTAGTGATGCTGGCAATTTTATTACGGTATATTTTTATAATTGTTGTATTTCATTATTAGTTATCGTTAACCCCTGACTGTGCTAAATTTAAAACATCTCAGTATGTATAGGTTTTGGTACTCTGCAGTTTCAAGAATCCTGGGTGGGTCATGGAACAAACTCCCCTCGCCCTGGTAAAGGTGAGGGCTGGAGCAGCGGCCAGTGCTGCAGAGGAGTCCCGGCGCCCGTTAGCACAGGAGAGGCTCTCGGAGTCTCAGAGTGCAGAAGTGAGTTCAGTTTAGAGTAACACAGTGCTTCCTAACAATACTGACGACTAAAAGGTTTTACTTTTACTTTAATTCTCTTTAGGGGCTATTTAATGATTTTTTTTATTAGTATGTATTTGCAATACATAACTATTACATTCATCTTGGGGAACTGGCAGGTATACATACTGCATCTTGATCACTTTCTCTCCCTTCTCCTTCCTTCCCCAGAGCCTTTTCTCATCTCCACAGTCTACCTCTCTGTTTCCCTTAATCTCTCTTTTATTTTGCTCTTTGTTTATATTTTGTGTCTCTCATATTACAGAAACCATGAGATACTTCACCTTCTGTGTCTGATTTACTTCACACAGTTGAGCTGCTGTAAGAAGATACCCAGGAGAGGTATAGCTGAGTCAAGTGGCATTTCTATTTTTAGTGTTCAAAACTACTTTAGGAAACTTTGCTTTATCACGCCCCCTTCACTTAAAAATACCTTTTCGCCTTTCAAAATCCAGTTTCAATGAATGAAATGAGTGAACAAAGACAGACCAGATTTCTTAGATTACAAACTCTCCTACTTCAGGAACACTGTATTTCCTGGGGGCCTCCATAAATTAATGTTTACAACCTGGTTACATGCTAATTATCCTCAAGTCACTGAGTCAGGACCAAAATGGAATAAAAGGCACCAAAATAATTTTTCTCTTGAAATTGAGAGCTATAAAAGCTTTGTTAAAAACTCAAATATATTAGACATATTAATCCATCTTTTTGAACATTGATTTAGAAAAGGAAACGACATGGTCTATTAAAGTTAATATTTTGAAAGATTCTGAAAACAGAATCATAAGCAGTGTTCTCCAAAGTTGACACACTTAATTATCCACAAAATGGCTAGCTGCTTATGAAAACTCTTACAGATAATGTTTAATACTTAACATTTCTGCATACCTAAGGAAAGGTGCAACACAAACAACTTATCTTCTCTATATCATCTGCTGTTAGGGAGATAGGTACAGGGCAGGAGCATGGAGGCATTTATAAGTAACCGACACACATCTCCATGCCCAGAGAGCAGGCACAGGCCTTTCCTCAGTCCTTAAAACAGGGATACATATACTGGTAACTTCTAAGAATACTAAAACCAGACTTGAGGTCTTACATATTTCCTCTCATTACTAAACCCCACATCTATGATATACACAGAAATCAAATAAATAGAACATAAAACACCAGGAAGGTGGTGGTTAGTCAAAATTTTCCAACAGCTTTCATTAGTTCAATCTTACAAACATGTGATTAGCTTTTACTTTCAAGTTAATAAAAAGAAGCCAGAACTTTCTCCCTTCATTAGCCAAGTAGACTTCCTAAAAGATGCTGGACAGTAAAATAAACACTGTCATACTGATGCCCTTTAAAATTCATAAATGAATGATTTAGTAAAAGACCTTGTGCTTTCATTTATAATAACAGAAACAACACTACATTAGTATATGAGAATTCTGATTGCCTTTTAAGGAATCATATCTCAACACAGAAAAATATACTGGAATACTGGTAAGAAGAAGGGAAACTATAAATAACACATTAATTTATATAACCCAGAAAACCATAATTTCTCTGCTAAAGTATACTCTGAAAAACTGTAAACAATGTTTTGAGGAGAAAGTAGTTAAATACTAAGATTTTCATTACAAATAGGAAAATACCCTCATTTCTTGCCAGCATTAATAGACGAATAAGAGAAATTCCAATTGTTAATTTAAGAAACACTTACCAAGTGAGGCACTCTTTAGCACTTGGTTATGTAGTAGTGGCCGCTGACCCAGAGCACTGGGGTAGAGAGACAATACACACCAAATACACAAACACACCATGTCAGAGGGAAAAATGGAAGCGAAGAAGAGGAAAGAAGACTTATTTTAGACAGGCTAGTCTGATAAGGAAGGTGATATCTGAGGTCTGAATGCGGCACGGGCGAACAGTTTTCCAGGTAAAGGAAGTAACAAGTACTGCACACTGAGTGAGCAGGAAGCTGACAGAAAAGAAGACAAAGACAATCCAGGGGCCGAGTGTTGATTAACTGATGAAAATGTGAGTGAGGCTTGTAGGAATCTAACCCTACTCTCCACTAGAAGCACTAGTTCAGTAGTTGCTAATTCAGTGCTTGGGACAACCTTACACAGCATAACCACTATGAATAATGACAACAATCATATTTCTTTGGCAACAATTATGCATCAATAGTAAATATTTCCTTCCTTGCTTTGCCTATGTGTGGAGTAATTTAAAATATTTTAGCATTTTATGTTATTTGGATTTATAAAATTCATTATTTTGCTTTACAAAAATAAAACTCATATTTTTCACTTTTCCTTCATGTCCGTACCTGGAATGAACTCCAAACTCAAGATTATTTAAAAAGTCTCCAAGGAATCAGTGACAGGCAAAACTGTAAGTGAGATTTATAAATCTTTGTATAAGTCCCAAATACAGAGTTCATAAACTTCTGTGAAACCCACTTCAATACTTAATGTCTCTTGCTTTCCACTTCTCCAAAGACCAGGCAGTAGGATATGCCTGGAGTCATGAAGATCAATGTGATATATTCACCATCCTCAGCAGTCTTGAGGTGCAAGAGAAGCAGTACAAAGGGACAGACAAGAAGACAGATCACAGGAATTCAGAGGATAAACCCTCAAACAGAGCTGAGTGTGCAAAAGCACACAGAAGGGCTTGACTCACAGAAAAACCCTCAGAAATACAGGATGAGCGTGCAAAAGCACACAGAAGGGCTTGACTCACAGAAAAACCCTCAGAGATACAGGATGAGCGTGCAAAAGCACACAAGAGGGCTTGACTCATGGGATAAACCCTCAAACAGAGCTACAAGATGAGTGTGCAAAAGCACACAGGAGGGCTTGACTCACGGGATAAATCCTCAAACAGAGCTACAGGATGAGTGTGCAAAAGCACACAGGGGCTTGCTCTCCATTGGGCAGAAGGGGTGGAACAGTGAATATGAGAGAGGAGCTGGGAAACCTTAGAGTGACGCCTACAGGTGACTACACCCAGCCAAGCGATGGCCAGAGAGAAAAGTGAAAGGAGAGATGGAGAACTGGGAAATATATTAGAAAAGTGGAATGGTTAAATGAAGTGAAGGAGAAAGAAGAGCTGAAAATGACCCCCACATTTGTGATGTGGGAAATCAGAGTGATGTTGCTTCCTGCTTGAAGAGGAAGGCCTGAGCACAGAACGGAATGGAGGGTATGAGAAGAGGCAAGGATGAGTTCGGCCTTGGGGATGGTGAATGTTTGTAACAGTGAGACCTCCAACTAGGAAGACCAAGATGCTGTGAAAGTACAGGTCAGCAGCTCAGGAGAGAAGTGAAGTAGGAGATATCAGCACACAGGGGTGATCGACACAGGGAAGTAAAACAAAATGACACACAGCAATGAGGACTTAGAAGAGAAGAAAGCCAAAGTGAGGGAATGCCAACAATGAAAGAGCAAGAAAAGAAGATGTCAAAGAGGATGAGAGCCAGTCATATCTTGGAGAGCATCTGATGGGTGCAGAAGACAATGAGGGTCACCAAGAAGCACTGCCCAGCAGGAAGAGAAGAACTGAGAAGTGCCCAAGGAATTTGACAGAGGTGAGGTCACCCTAGAAAGGCAGCTCTGTGAGTTTCAGTAAAGCGATGTGGAGAGCAAGCAGCTCACAGAGTGTGAAGTACATGAGAAGTGACAAGAAGAGACAGAAAGTACACCCTGCTTTCCCAAATCCAAACTCTGAACCAAGGAGGGAGTGGAGACCCTGGAAGGAAGAGGTGATAATAAACACACTGGGCAATGACAGGGATGGGACTGTAAGCTTACGTGATGGGATTAACTTGTGACGGGGAAGTGTTTTTTCTTTTTGAAATAGCAATGGCATAAAGGCAATTTGCTTTCAACTCATTCATCTCGTGTTCTACACTCATAGCAAAAATATGTCTCACACACCACATATCTCCTTATCACTCCCTCTTGAACCCTTCTCCATATCCAAATCAATCTTTTTGCTGCACGGGAGCTTTTCTTGCTCCTGTGGAAAGAACGGGCTCAGCATAGTGGGTGTGGGAATTTCTTGGCAACCAATCCTCCATGCACAGAAGTGATTATAAACTACATAAAAACAGTTCTTAAAAGTAAACTAAATGCATATCCAAGCAACTTAGCCAGTTCCGGAAATACTCATGTATAAATCTGTAGCTTTATAAAAGTTAGCAAATAACTTCAAAAGATATTTTAGCAGTATGTGGGCTGAGAAGAACACATTTGTGTTACTCTAGCCCAAGGACCTCTGGCTTGTGACTTTTCTACCCAGTATCAAAAGGGGGTAAGGGAGCAAGAAAATGTGATCCATCTAGCAAAATTCAGGAAAAGTGAAAACTAAACACAGTAAAAAAAACATGATGAATCAAAGAGAGAGATGGTATAAATGAGACCATCCACAGTATACTTGGCTATCAAAACATATGGATGTTTAAATTAATAATTAGAGAAATAAAGATAACACTCAGCTAAAATAAAAATAATAAAGAGAAAAAGGGAAATAAAAGGATGAATAATAATATTCTAGGTAAAAAGCTAGAAAAATGAGTTGAAATATTAATATCAGATGAAAGAATCTAAGGCTAAAATAAATACACTAATGAAAGCTAGATTCTACAGGGATGCAACAGGTGAATTTTTAGGAACAGAAAAACAAAACACATAGAACAATTTTAGCACAAAAAGAGAAGTACAGGCCATTTTCAAAGCAGGAAGCTATAAAACAAATTTATTTTCCATCAATAAAATATAGTGTGACTGTTTAAATAATCACCAAGGTGACCTCTAGGTGTGTGTGTGCACATGCACGTGTGTGTGTGTGTGTGCACATGCATGCACACAAATATAAGCACATGACTAGAGCTGAGAGGGGATGACCTCTGTGAGGGTATATTGACACAGCTTTCCTTCTCAACTTTTGCCAGTTGTTTCAGGAGATTACAGGCCTAATGCCTGTAGAAGTTTCAAAAGAATCTCAATCACTTTATATATATATATATATACACACACACACACACACACACACACATATATATACACACATATATATACATATATATACATAAATACATACACACACACACACATAAGTTTTGTATCTACCACAGACAGAATATACATTTTTAAATGCCCACAAACATCTGAAAAATTGGCCATCCACTAATTAAGAGATTTTAATTACAACACATCAAAACTTGTCATAAAGCAACACAAACTCAATATACACCTGGAAATTAAAGTCACTCTATAAACAACTCTCAGATGAATACGTTAACCAAAACTGAACCACATACTACTAAGAAATGAATAAAAATGAGAACACTATATTAATATGGTCAATGCAGGTCTCAGAAAAAAGTCTACAGCCTTTAAGAAATACAATTATTAAAAAACAAGAAAAATTAATGATTTAAACATTTAGTCCAGGAAACAAGTAAGCAACCACATTGTGCAAGCAAGAAAATTATAACAGAAAAAATAAACTGAAAAAAGAAATACAGTAGAAACAAAAAGAAAAACCCAACTCAAATTTTGGAAATATAAAAGACTCCCATAAATTTATTTTACATATACTTTGCTGATGGGAATATGTTAACAATAAAAGACATTTTATAGGCCACAGAGTTGTTAAATATTTGAGTAACTCAGGATAAAGCACACCAAAAATATTAAGAGATGTGCATGTGCACAAGCACAGGTGTGAGTATGTACTGGTTACAGACTTTATTGGTTACAGCAGTTTTAAATTCACAGAAAAACCAGGCAGAAGATACAGAGATTTGCAACATACCTACCTAACCTTCTCTCCTCAGCTTCTTCAAGCACAGTGCATCCCAAACCACAGTAGTTAAAATTGGTGAATCCACACTGATACAACTATAAAAATTCCTGCTTACACAGTGTCAGGGTTCACTCTTGATGGTGGAAATTCTGTGTCTTTGGAAGAATGTGGAATGAAGTACACCAGCCATCACAGGACCACACAGAGGATGCCCACCCTGAAACCCCTCTGTGCCCTGCCCATGCACCCCTCCCTCCCTGCTGTTACCCATAGCAACCACTGATCTTCAGAACTTTGTCTTTTCCAGGATGCTGCCTAGTTTTTAATGTCACATTTCATCTACATGAATAAGAAAACATTATTATGTAGAGTCAAATGGACTCAACTACTTTATGAGATGCTACTTTTCTGTATTTCTCAAAATCTCTAGAGTATAAACCAATCTTTTCTGGACGTACAGAGAAAAGCAGCTCATCTCCTCTCAAATCAAATTAACCCACAGATAGTTCTACAGGAACATGACACATGTTCTCACACTGCTTCAGAGAAGGGCTCATTCTACTAAAGCCCAAAGTAACAGCATTACGTGTGTTTACAAAATTATGATTTAATGGGCACACACTCCTTAAGGCAGCCTTAATCCACCTCCTGAAGGGCACAGCATAGCTCTGTTAAGATGGGCTCCAGGCTACACTCACCTCATTTACACAAATTAAAAACATCCAGGAACCCATTAGTCCTTTTCACTGACTCATAGAAGAGAGACTCAGATTTTGGCTGGGTTGGGTAGAGGTGAGGGAAGAGGAGTAGGATTACGTAGTGTGCTGAGATGTGAGGTAGAAGCTGCCCACTGTAAAGGGCATCCCTCTGTGTATGTAAAAATACCGGTAGGATGGGAGGAAGAGTAAATATGAAATAAAAGTCGAATTTATTTATTTATTTTTGGCTCTGGGGATCGAACTCAGGCCCTTTGCTTGCTAGGCAAGCACTCTCACCACTGAGCTAAACCCCCAGCCCCTAAAAGTTGAATTTAAAATCAAGGTAAAATTTACTTGCAATTCAATTCAACCCAACTAGCACCAAATTAGGGCATTTATTAGAATAACTTCATTGTAATGCTGCAGAAAACCCAAAACAATCATAGTATTTCACCCCTAAATATTTCAGCATTGTCTGTGCTATATGCAAGGGCATTCTTATAAAATCACAGTATCACTCCCAACGAAAGCAATAACTTCTTATAGGTAGGCATGTATACATTTTGATCAGATAGGGCTTTGTAAAAAAGCTAATAGTGTCAGAAATACTAGATCTTGCTAAAATTGCAGAGGTCTGGAATTATTTGTTATTGTTGTTATAAATGTTTCAGACTAGGAATGCTTCAACTGCAACTAATCAGCAGCAGCAGATTAGAAGAGGTTATAAATTAGATAACAATTACAAAGGCTACTATATGGTAAAAACACGACACACGCCAATTAGTATTACTCTTACAGTTTTGTAATATTCATCATAACTTTGAATATGTTAACAAATACTAATTTAGGATTATATACATATTAAGAGGGTAGATTTTATCACATCATGGAACTCAAAAAGATTTATGTCACAGAAGTCATAAGCTTTTGTTGTTGGTCACAAATAAGCCTTTTAATTTCTAAAATGACTGTTTTACCTTTGCACATAAAACTAACTGCTAGACTAAGTTTTATTCTAACTAGAATAACGTACAGGAAATTTAAGGAGATAATTTAAGTTTCCTTCTAGCAGTAAAGTTTCACAAGCCTAAAAATACTGTTATTTTACATAGATCATTTTACAAGAAACTTACAAGGGGATCTTATAGGTCATGTAGCCCAATCTCCTTTTCAGTGCTCAATAGCTACTACTGTGCCTTAAGAGTAATACTACCATTTTGATACTAAAGTCAACTCCGGCAGCCTCGCCTGCGAAAGGCTCTTGACGTGTGCAGCAGCTTGACTCTGATCTGGTATTTCTAGTATACCACAGCTCTAATTTATTAAGCACTGACTGTGACTGACGCCCCATCCCTGATCTAGAAATATGACCTGACCCCTGTGCCCTGTATTCCCGACTTGACGGGAAAAGTCTGAGTCTCTGCCCCAGACATACTGAATAAAAACGAGATAAACATAAACCATTTTAGGACAAATTATGGCTCCCTTGGTAATGCAGGAAATGTAACAGTTTTGAAGGAAACGGCTTTGTTGACCATTTGTTGGGAACCATGCAAAATACCAGAGGAGGGGGCTCACCATTTCAACAGCAGTCTGCAGGATATTGTCTCACTGACACTGTATCTTTGTGAAGCTGGCCCACAGCAGGCCACCCATGGGGAGCGGGACTGGAGGACGGTGGGCCCACCAGTCTCATGTCTGAACAGCTGTGCACTAGGTTACAGGTGCACATGCCCCATTCGTAAGTGACTGCAGCTAAGAATGATACTTGCTTTTCTTAAATTACCTAAGTAGTAGTAGCTTTTCCTTGAGGGGTATTAAGTTTTTTAGACATAGATGGTTTTAAATTGTGTGCCTGTAACTATCTATTAGAGCTGTTTGGTTTTTCTTTTCAAGTGGTGCTGTGTAAAAACTTACCTGCACTAAGGGTCAAAGTCTGGAAAGCTCTGATATACCAGCTCCTCTGCTGCATATTTGGGACAGTCTACGCATTCAGCAGTAAGTGTAAGCAAACACAGTAGCATCTACTATGTTTCGGGCACTGTTCTATGTTCGGAGAACCAGTGATGAAAGAGACAGACAGACGGTCTGTGCTCGTGGTGTGTATCTTTCCCTGGAGAGGTGAAAGGCAATTTTAAAAATGGGTAAGTGCTATGACTCATTATACAGGGTAACCTGACAAGGACAGGGAAGGGAAGGTGCAAGTGTAGCCAGGGTGGCTAGGGGATGTCTCTCTGAAGAGGTAATGTTTGCACTGAGACGTCAATGACAAGGTGGCATTGTTCAAAGCATTTTTAAAAAACCCATGTTTTACTTGTTGTTATGGTTCAGATCTGGAATCCCCCCTAAAGACTCATGTGTTCAGCAATGGGGCTTTGACAAACTTGTAGTCGGGAGGTGGGCCTGGTCGGAAGAGGCGGGCCAGTGGGGTTGTGGCCTGGCAGGGTTTGTCTCTCCCGGCTTCTCCCTTTGCTGCCTGCTTCCTGCCTGCTATGACAGGAGCAGCTTTCCTCTACCCAGATTCCTGAGCCAGTGGACTTTGGACTGAAACCTCTAAACGTGTTAGCCACAATGCAGGTCTCTTCCTTTATGTTTCAGGTGTTGAATATTGTGTCTCAGCAATGAGAAAGTGACCAAGACACTCGTTGATAACCATTCTATACTGTAATAATTTCTTGCTCCCTCTTTTTTTCTTAGTATACTGCTTAGTCTGTATGAAAAGAATGACTATCTTCTATTTCTGTCATTGATTGTTTTGCTCTGTTTTGGCCATAAGAAAAGCCAATTCACTTTTCTAAATGATAAAGTGGTGCTTGAGTAGAAGCACAACAAATCACTGCCAGGACATTATAGCCGGCCATTCTTTAGTGCAATGATGAAACCGGAAGGATGACTTCATGTTGGTTATTTGGGGCCAACACCAGGAGGGGTAACTTGTGTTGCTGATTTTCTCATACACCTTTTTACAAATCACCGAGCAGGTGCAGCTCCTCTCCTGCTGCACCCCATCATTCCTCAAGGTGTACTTCCCGACACCTGACAGTAACAAGCACCACTGGACAAAAACACAGTATTATTGCTGCCTTTTGCATTTTAAAATCTTACCAACCCTCCTACTAGGCATTAGCGTATTGTATTTGTACCACAAGTTATATAAGGACTTATATAGGCCCATATCTACCATTTCCTTTAAAACGTGGGTTTATTATAGAAACATTCACCCAAGAAATCAAGCCAGTTGTGTATTTTGAAGTCTTAACTGGCAGATCTCTAAGTTAGTTGCCATCGCCATCTCCAGTTCTCCCTTACAACCTCATTTCTATACTTTGCACAGACTTCCATGGAATAGGAAAGCAAAATTAGTAATGATGTCACACTAACCTCCCCTCTCTACATCTTTCCTCTACTGCCATATTACCAGCAATTGAAGGGAAATTAAATTATGAGAAGTTAAAGAATTTCCCCTCTCAAAGACTAGGAGTTATCATGTCATCAAATTTTTAAACTGAATGTAGAAAATATGAAAGAAGAGTGGGCTGGAAAGTGAGCCGATCAAAGGGCTGTCCCTGCTTTGGCACTAACGTTATGTATGACTCTGGGCATTTCTGCTATCTGGGTCTCTGTGTTGCACTCTCCAAGATGTCCCCAGCGATCCCCACCTGTACCCACACCTTTGTGTAGTCCCTTCCCCTTGACTGTGAGCTGAACCTACTGACCCACTGCTAATGAAAGAACATAGTGAAGGTGATGGTATACCACTTTCAATGTGAGCTACACATAAAGGGCTGTGACTTCCCTCTGGCTGCTTCTCCCAGGCACACTGCTGGACACCAGCTGCCATGCCTGGAGCCATCCCATCAGAGGTGTGTAGGATGAATGCTCTCAGTGACCAGCCAGGAGGCTCTGAGACCCTCCTTCCAACAGCACTTGAGGAGCAGGATCCAGACAACCAACAAGGAGATGGTCCTCGAAGTGCAGGCCTGCCCAGCCCAGCCTTACAAGGAGACCGCCCTCGAGTGCAGCCTCGTGAGGAGCTCTGAGCCAGAGGGCTCACCGAGGCCATGCCAGATGTCCCTAGACAGTGGGTGAGAAGTGGCAGCTGCTTTCAGGCGCTACATCAAGGGGAATTTATTACGCAGCAACAGATAACAAGAGTACAGTCCTCTTCTCAATAGTTTAGGTTAACCAAGCTTCTGAATTCATTACTGCCTTGAAGAGCCAATGACTATATCATGTTGGTAGCAAAGGCATAAAAAGAGAAACCACTCACAGACATGAACATTCTAATTTCATGTTCTTATAGTAAATTCATGGTTCAAAACTCCATGCTAGTTTTAAAATAAGGTTCAAGATTTGGTCCCCCCAGTATCTCATGTCTGTACACTGCAAGCCCCAGAAAAATTTCTCAGATGTAA
Organism: Hystrix cristata; assembly: GCA_004026905.1. Classification (NCBI taxonomy): domain Eukaryota; kingdom Metazoa; phylum Chordata; class Mammalia; order Rodentia; family Hystricidae; genus Hystrix; species Hystrix cristata. Next base: position 60,949 of record PVJO010009155.1, read on the forward strand.
AGATCCTTGGTCCAGTTGAGTCGGAGCTGCTGACGGTCCTTGTTAATACGTCTGAAGCTAATCACTGGGGCTCTGACACATCATTTCTAGAGGGTGGGGCCTGAACAACACACGTCCCCAGGTAGCTGAAGTCAGCTCCAGCCTTACAGGAGAAAGATCTACGTTCTTGGCACCTGGGCTGCCACCAACAGCTGCCACCAACACCTGGGCTGCCACTGACATCACCTGAAAATGCTCAGAAATGCAGAACTTCAGGATCCACCTGGACATACGGAGCTGGAAACTCTGGGGTAGGGCCCGGAAATGTGTGTTCACACCCTCGGGCCTGGTGCTTGAGGAAGTATGAGAGCCATTACTCCCCGCACGGTCTCTACACTTTCCCAGGGCTTATTCGTTATCAGTAAAAACAGTACCGTGAGGGGACATGCGCCCTTCTCAATATATATACACTCCATAAATAAATTACTGCTAGTTCTTATACCACACACATCCATTAATGTGCAAGTGTTCGCGTGGATGTGTGTTTTCACTTCTCTTGGGTACATACAACTGCTGAGTCCTACTATCCTTGCTGAATCTTTTAAGCAACTGTCAAAGTGGCTGCATCACTTCATCTTCCTTCCAGCAGTATCTGCAGGTGCCAATTTCTCCACATAGTAGCTGGTATTTATTATTATCTGTCTTTTTTTATCCACAGCAATTTCTGTTCGGTGGGAGTGGGACTGCACTGTGGTTTGTATCTCCAGCTCCCTTAGGACTGATGATGTTGGGTCGTGTTCATGTGCTTATTGTTCACCCGTGTAGCTGCGTTGAAGAAATGGCTGTACAGAGTCTTTGCCTACTTTATCACTGCCCATTTAAAGTAGTATTTTTTATGATATTGAAATAATACTTTTTATATATTCTAGATTCAATTCCCTTATCAGATATGTAATCTACAACAATGGTCTCCTATGATGTGGATTATTGTCTTTTTATTTTTTTGATGGTGGTCTTTGAAGCACAGAAATTTAAAATTTGGATTACATTCAATTTACCTACCTTTTGTTGCTTGTGCTTTCAGTAGTATCTTAGAAGACTCTGTGTAATCCAAAGTCATGACTATGTATGCCTGTTTTCTTCTAAAAATGTGACAGTGCTACATCTTACTTTTATGTCTTAGCCATTTGACTTAATTTCTGACTATGGTGTGATGTAAGGGTTATTTTAATTCTTTTTGACAGTATTTAAGTAGAATTGTTTTCTTCATTTCATTTTCAGATTACTCACTGCAGGTGTTAAATACAACTGACTTTTGCATATTGCTTTTATATGCTGCAACGCTGGTGAACTCGTTTGGTAGTTCTAATAGTTTTTTTGGTAATTTCTTAAGACTTTTATTACAAGATAATGTTATCTGCAAATACACATAGTTGTCTTTCTTCCTTTCTACTCTGGATGCTTTTTAATTTCTTTTCCTTCCTAGTGGTCCTGCTGCCTGCTAAGAGAGGCTGTTCTGGTCTGTTCCTGAACTTGGGAAGCAGGCATTTGACCCTTCACAAAGTACATTAAAGGAGGCTGTTCTCACAGATGTCTCCTGACAGTGGAGGGAGAACTCTCCTTTTCTTAGTCTCTGAATATTTTCTGAAATCGTGGAAGTCTGTTGGATTTTCTCAAATGCTTTTTTTATGCAAGCAATGGGAAAACTGTGTATCAACATGAATACGGACAATAATCAAGTATAAATCACTGAATAAAGTAAAAGTCCGTGATTGTATATAATGTGGTTACTGCTCTGTGATCTATTCATACAGTATATTATCTTCATTGATCTTCGGATGCTAAGCCAAACTTGCCTTCCTGTGGTAAATCTCTGGTTTGTGATATATAATTCTTTCATACATCTATTGCTGGATTTCATTATTTTGTTGAGAATTTCAGTATCTATATTCATAAGCAATATTGCTGTTTTATTTTGGTATGATGATTTCATAGTAGGTTTGTTTTAAATAGGTAGCGATTCTGAAACTACTTTCTGTTACTTCCACAAACAAGCGCATGACTAAATACATGAGGGATAATAGTACCGCCAGGCTTCTTACTGTTGGAGAAAGGCAGTGCAAACACAGGAGTGCAAATGTGGGAGGACCAGAATGACCTCTCAGCTGATGGACGGGAAGTATCTGTCAAACCATATTTCACAGAAACACGCACAAACTAACACATACATGTCCTAGCTGTGTCCCTGAGAGGACCTAGAAGCAACAGCTTCCAGTGGCTACTACTATATTTTGCATCCAGGCCCCGGAATAAAGGTTACTTCGAGGGCTAGTCATGAAGACGACAGGATGATCTAGGAACATGCTGTGCTATCAGAAATTAAGAAGGTGTTCACAGACTGCTGGGGACACGTCAAAATGATATAGGATTCAATTTTAAGAGGTGCCTATTGGACAAATCTGGAATGATTTCAGCATAAAAAATTATTAATGTTGAGTGTAACTCACTGAAACAACAAGAATCCATGAATCTATACTGATATAAGTAGAGAACAAACGGATTGCCAAATGGAGGAAGAGAAGCTAACGCTTTTCCTTAGCTTGCCAATGAATGAATGTAGAAGAATGGATGCTAGAAAAATCACCATTTTGCAAACATTACAGTAATGGATTCAGGTGAGAATTATCAGTGGGTGCTAAATTAGCAATTGATGAGGAATAAAACACGTATTATCACTTATTACACAAAACTAGTAACTTCACAGCAGACAAGCCGGGTAGAAGCACCCAAACCCATTATCAGCAGCACCGTCACCATTACAGGGACGAGGTGTGCCTCCTCCGTGGAACATCGCTTCTGTGGAGCCCCTTGGCCAGCATCTGGGGCCAGTCAGGAAGCCCATACTGATGGAGACACCAGAGAAACCAAGACTGACGAAATCTTCAAAATAACTTGTTTGAACACTTCAAATATGTATCAAAATTAAAATTCCTGATTTTGATCATTGTACTACAATTATGTAAGAGAATGCATAAGGGTATAATGCCTACAAGTCACTTTCAACTATCTCAAAGGGACAGAATGAAAAAGAAAATATAGCAAAAGCAAAATGTAAACAACTGATGCGTCCAGATAATATTTTCATAGTATTTCTGCAATTTCCTATAAGTTTGTTTACTTATTTATTTATTGGGCTGCTGGGAATCAAACTCAGGACCTTGGGCTTGCTATGCAAGCACTCTACCACTGAGCTAAATCCCCCACCCCAATTTCCTGTAAGTTTAGATTACCCTAAAGATAATAAAAACTTTAAGGCATGCATGTCAACACTAATTATAAAAATATCCTTGAATTTTGTCAAGAATGTTTCAATTAAAAAAAAGTAAAAAGCACTGGAAATCTACCTTTTTGTAAAACTAAAAGGTATTATGTAGCAGAGTAAAACACCAAAACCGAAAAAAAAAAAGTAATGAAAAACAAAAGGCTAACACTGTCTCCAACACATTCATTTCAGAAAGCTGTTTGTTCTAAAGAGTAAACAAAAAGTTCAATTTCCTGAAGATGTAATCTAGTATTATCCACACCAGGTGCAGTACCCAATCTTACCCAAATAAACCAGTCCAAACTTTTCCCGCTAAGAGCAACAGAAGTCAAAATTCGAATAAATTGTCCATCTTGAGCAGAAAGAAAGAATGTGAGAAGTGCTCTGCACAAATAAGGTGAGCTTGTGTACCGGCATGGTTCTATTAACAAGATGACTTGGATGTTAAAGAAAAAAATTATTTGAGGTTTAGCCAAATTGGAATAGTTATTTTTATATATAATATACACACAGAAAGACTAATTCCTTTCACATAAATTGAAATGAAAAACCTTAAACTTCTGTCTTTGTATATTTATGAAGACAAAAGACCAGAAGCAATTATTAAGGATTCTGGGGCTGGGAACGGAGCCCAGTGGTAGAGCACTTGCCCAGAGTGTGCAAAGTTTGGCCTCCCCCAGAACCACAAAAAACAATGTAACAAAAGAAAACAGTTCTGAAGTAAAATCTCTATTCATTAAGAAGCCCTGAAAGACTTCTTTCTCCTCTGCCTGTCTCCTTCTCTTCCCCTGTTCCTCATATCCCTTCCTCATTGCTTTTTCTCTCAACAAGGCTGCTACCATAAACCCCGCTCAGTTTGCTTGTCTCTCACAGGCACAGGGGTGCTGACCTTGTACAAGGCATCCAGTGTGAAGTGGCACAGTGATTCTGACCAGGCACTACAAGGAAGCAAAACATCTTTCAAAGCATCTCACTGAAAAACAATTCCTACTGGGAAAGGGTCTCTTGGGTTTCAGAACAGAAACACCCCGACCAAGGTGCTGTGCACCTTGGAGAATGGTGGTGGCCAGGGGTGGGAAAGGTTCCCTTTGACCTTCGGCTGTTTGTCTAAGTCTGGATTACCCTTGTCAAAGGAAAAGACACACCAAGCGACTAAGAGAAAAAAACACCCAAAATTTAGATTTCATTTTCAACAATCTTACCAATAATTTAACCTTTTATTTCTTCCTTCCCTGAGCAACAGAATATTTTCACATTTCCCTGCTTGTTTTACTTCTGTACCGCTGTAGAATACTCCCTAAGAATGCTAATAGACTCATGAATCTTTTTTGTTTCAAAAGAAAGAAACACTAAATGTAAGAAGTTCAAAGAAAATAAAGTATGGTAAAATACAAGGTAAGGTTTACATTTATATTCCATTCTTTATAGTTCAACAAAAATATCAAAGTACTGGGTGAAAGAGAAAAGTAAAGCTAGTAACTGTATAAGTTACTCTATATATTATGTTAATTAACATTGTGAGGTAAACATTTTTCTTTTCTGAGAAAAGTAATTATTAGCAAGGCTAGGTGGTTTGCCTGAAATTATACAGATAGAAAATAGCTTTAAATACAGCCCTGTTTGAAAGCTAAGTTTCATCTACCTCTTTCTACTGCCTCCCTGGAATTTTTCTACTAATACTATAGTAACATAAAAATATCTTGACTTTTCAAATGAAGCAGAAGAAAAATAATGCCAGAAACAAATGAAAATTTCTGAAATAAATTATAAGGCTATGGAAACATACTTTCAGATTATCTGCTGAATTAATCTATATTTAATCTGTTCAATTTCATAAATTCAATATAAATTATAAATTAACCTTTCTTATTAAAAATATGTTCAAACTTGAGTTGTAGGAATTGCTAAAAACTAATCCCTGAAAGAAAAAGAAGGGGTGATAACCGTACGTTTCTCCTTTGTTATCTGCATGTCCCTCAGGGAAAGGTACAACCCTTCACACATCCCCACTCATGTATTTCATCCATTTATTCTCTGTGCAGTCATGTTCGCATGGCTTGCACTTCCTGTTATCAGTTAGGGTACAGAGGAGAGTAAATTTCCTGCGAGCTTTACCCTAGCAATCTGGCTGCTAGCCAGAGACAGTAGCACATATTTTAACTTAGCTGGGAACATTTTCCAGAACATCATAAACACATGCCTTGGGGAAGAGCAGTGAGCCGATGAAGGCAGCTGAGTATTGGGAGACAGCTCTTCGCTGGTCTGCAAAGCTCAGGCCAAATCCCCGCAGGCCCGCCAATTTCACACCTCATTGTCTCTGGCAGGTTGCTGTGAATAAGCCACGGGGCACCACTGTGGGGACACCATCTCGAAGCCCCCTGGATCTATCCATCACAGAAAACGGAAGGTGTCTTGTGCCATGCTGGCTGAGCAAGGTTGATTATTCATCATTATTAACATGTATTTGTTGGCAATGAACAATGTGAATCATATAATTAGATTCAACATCTGCACAGCAGATTTGGTAATCAAACATTTTATTTTCTCTCTAGAGAGGAAACTACATTAAAAAAAAAAGATCAAGTTTACAGTCTGAGTATTATGTATTGATCCAAATGAAAAGCACTGCTTCCAGGCATGGTGGTACATGCCTGTAATCCCAGCTACTTAGAAGATCAAGCCAGCAGAATTACAAATTCAAGGTTAGCCTGGGCAATTTAGCTAGACTCCGGCTCAAAATAAAAATAAAAAAAGTTGGAGATGTGGTAGAATACTCCTGGGTTTAATCTCCAATACTGAAAAGAGAAAGAGAAAAAGAAAAAAAAAAGAAAGAAAGAAAAAAGAAGAAGAAAAGAAAAGAAAAATAAGCAAGCATGAAAAGAAAAAAACAAAAGATTTAAAATTAGTTTGGACCCAACAGAAAATATTTCTTTGAATGTTTAAAAAGCTTACAATACTAAGTGAAGATTAAAAGGAGAGGCTTGAATCCTTTTTTTTTTTTTAATCAGTGGACAGGAAAAATTTGGCAAAAGTAAATCTCTCAGATCAATTAATTCAAGACCTTTGTTTACATCTGTTAAAATAAAATTCTTGCCACAATGCTCCATTTCATATCAAACCTGTGTTCTCATTTACTACACCAATCCTACCTGTCTTCGAGTCTCTCTATAGTTGCCTTCATTTAATAATAAATACATTTGACAAACTGCATAACTTGACAGGAAGCATCGGTGCAGAAAGGGTTAATCACACTTAACACTGCACTGATGGGCTGCAAACTGAGAAACATGAAACAGAAATCAAAGAATGGAGAAATAGAAGCTTGCTGGTATTCTAAAAAATTATAATAGTGTTTCTTTTCCAAACTAAGATTTATCTTTTAAACTGCTGGTTGTCCTCTTGACATCATGCATGGAGAGGACACTGCTATGGCTTTTAGTCCTGTTCAAAGTGCATTCCTGAATCTAATCATCAGAAAAAAGTGGAAAAACTGAAGTAGAGGGACATTTCCAAAGTACCTGGTCTTGTTGTTCAATAAGGTCAAGGTGAAGAAAAACAAAGACAAATGGAGGAAGTGTACCAGATTAAGGGATAGTTAGAAAGAGGGGACAGCTAGTGTGATATATGAAAAGGGATTTTTCCATAAAGAACATTATTGGAACAAATGGAAAAATATGAATAAGGTCTGTGGATTGTATCCCTGCTAATTTCCTACATTTGATCTTTTTTTTTGATATTTAAGAAAATGTAGCTGTTTTTTCTTATTTTTAGGAAAGTTTGCAGATGTAAATGACAAGCATTATGTCTACAACTACCTCAAGAAGGGAAGAGAAAGAATAGGAGAGAGAAAAAAAGGAGAGAGAGAGAGAATGTGGCAAAATGCTAATACTGTGAAATGTGGGTAAAACATATTCAGAATTCTTTGTACTATTCTGGAAAGTATATCAAAATAGAAAGTTTTAAAAGACTATAACAGAAAAAACTTAGTTTTATTGTTACAGAATATACTATAATTCAAGGCATATGTTTGATTAAAATAAAGTGACCTTGAACTTCACATAATATATACCCCTCAACTGTTTTCATATACCAGGCAACTACAGTACAGCTGTTGTAAGCTGTTACTTAGTTTTCTCTCAAATTTAGCTGTATCAACAGGGAGCGATGACTTAACAGCACCTAATAGCTAATAATTTGCAAAGTATTGTCTCGGTATTTCAACCAAATGTGAGAAATAACATGTAGCTGAAATAATATTTTAAAAATAAATGCTTTCACATCATACTACAGAGATATTTACACAACAATGTTGATAGCAGCACAATTTGTAATAGCTAAATTCTAGAAGCAGCCTGTATGCCCATCAATAGATAACTGGATAAACAAAATGTGGTATCTATACGTAATGGAATACTATTCATCTATAAAGAATGACAAACTAGAGTCATTTGCAGGAAAATTGATGCAACTGGAAAATATAATGTTGAGTGAAATAAACCAGAATTGCAAGCTTGAATACCATATGGTATCCATTTGAGTGAGGCAAAATACAAACAAAAGAAAAGGGTAAACAATGGATACAAAAAGGCAAAGTGTTAGATATAAACTAACAGACAAAGAGTTCAAGGGAACAAGAAGAGGGCAAAGGGGGAGGAGAATGGGAATCCAGAGGAATAATGATATTTTAAAAATAAGAAGCTAATAAACCAAACCTAAAACAGTGACACATACACTAGGTACTACAGTAACTTTATGAGGTTGTGACTTAATGCTGCATTTATGTGGTTGTTTACATTGCTCACTGTCATAAGCAATAGGGACAATGTATTGTGGTCTGTATGCTTGTGTAATGGCCTGTAAGTTTGTGTAATTTTGCATAAATATTAATAAAAATCTATTTTAAAAAATGCTTTCAAACAGGTGTTGAAAGCAAAAATATCGAAGAAATGTTGCCGGAAATCCTTCAATATAGTGTAAAAGAATCCGTGTGTGTGTGTACACATACACACATACAATGATTTTTTATTGTTATTTAACATATAGTCCATATGCGAGTTGTTAAAATAACAGTTAATGTGTACTGTGTCCTTATCATACCGTATTTGTGATGCATTTATTCTACAAAAGAATACCATAGGCTATGTTCTATTATTAAGCTAAAGCTTAAAGTGCTAACAGTTCTCTCGAAATTACATGCTATTCTTAACTTCAAATCCCTTTTTTTCTCATTTCACTTGTAGAAATTATACTTCAGATATAAAAATTCAAATGCTAACCACAATTAAGTCTGCCTCTAATTTAAAACTAACCACTCCCTCTTCTGAGTTTCTATAAGCTTTTACTCAGAACATGCATTAAAGTTTTTCTAAAATATGTATTAAACACTATACCCAAGACACCAACTGACCTGCGAGAAGGCAAAAGAGATTATTAATATAGTTTTACTTATATAAAAATGATGGTGTCATTAAGAACACTTTGAATTTATTGGACACATCAATATGCCAAGTTGGCTACTAAGTACTTTAAAAATACTATTTCATTCAGTCCCTACTAATACCACATACAGAAGTCACTATTTTTTTAAAATTAATTAATTTATTTATTTTAAACCAAGAACATGTATTGGTACATTCTACATACAATGGTCACATTCATTACATTTATTCTGTACCTATACATGGTGCATCTTGGTTCTCTCCCTTCTCCCCCGCCCCTCCCCTCTGCTCCCTCCCTCCCTATTTACAGCAGGTTCATTCATCATTTTCCATATTTTCCCTTTCCCCTCTCTTTCCCCTGTTGCCTTTCTGTTTTTCCCCTTCTTTCTTTCTAGTACTCCTCTCCTCTGCACATCATCCTCCTTTTATATAATATCTATTACACCTCTTTGTCCTTATTTACAGTTATGGTCTCTCATATCAGAGAAACAATTCGATGTGTGCTCACGAGTGTCCGATTTATTTCACTTAAGAGTATGTTCTCAAGAAACATCCATTTATATATAAATGACTCTAGTTTATCCTTTTTTATGGCAGTGTAGTACTCTAAAGTGTAGAAAAACCACATTTTCTTTAGCCATTTGTTGGTTGTTGGGCATTTGGGTTGTTTCCAAGACTTAGCTATTACAAATTGTGTTGCTATGAACGTGATGGTGCATATATCCTTGTGGTATGATGATTTTAATTCTTCTGGGAAGATCCCCAGTAGGGGAATAGCTGGGTCAAATGGGACCTCCAGTTGTAGATTTTTGAGGAATTTCCATATTGATTTCCACAGTGACTGGACCAGTCTACAATCCCACCAGCAGTGGAGAAGGGTTCCTTTTTCCCCACAGCCCCGCCAGCATTTGTTATTGGATGATTTTTCCATATATGCGGTTCTTTCTGGAGTGAGGTGGAATCTTAACGTTGTTTTGATTTGCATTTCTCGAATGACTAGTGATGTTGAACATTTCGCACTCTAATCACTAAGCTAAATCCCCAGCCCCCAGAAGTCACTAGTAACACCTGCACTTTGCAGACGAGGACGCTAAAGCTGAGGGAGGTAAGTGATTTGTCAGCGGAGAGACAGCTCGCAAATGACAGTACCTAGTCCGACTCTATGCCCAGCCTTTCAACGGCTTCCAGCCCTCAGCAGTGCAGTCTACTGCAGGAGAAAACACACACCAGCATAACAGTACAAGATTAAAAAGTACTGTTCCAAAAACGGAGAAGGAAGGGGT